>JADIIY010000070.1:0-66425 GCA_027604245.1 Boothiomyces sp. JEL0838
GGAATATATCGGAAATGGTATATTGAAATTTGTGTCCCTTGACCAAAAATAAACAAACATAAACATATCGGTTATTCCGCTTGTTGACATGTCCTAAACCGCGCTCGGAAATGTCGGGGATTTGACTTTTTATGACTTCAGACTGTAATTTGTTTGACAACGTTATAGCACCGGCTTTGGGACTAAAGTCTAATAGCTACGGAGATTGTTGCTATCGATATGGGATCAATTGTGATGGAAATGGTTATATTATAGGTCTTCAACTTGATTGGAGACAAATGACAGGATATATTCCACCTGAAATTGGGCAGCTTAGTCACCTTCAAGTACTGGTGTTGGCAAATAATAGATTAACAGGTAATATTTCGCCAATAGTAGGAACTATTCCCAAGGAAATCGGACAATTGCAAAACTTGTATAAACTAGATTTATCAAACAACCAGTTGTCCGGAGGGGTCCCCCAAGAAATATATAATCTCCCAGGATATTCCGAATCAACTTTTAACTTTGGAACATTGCTTCCGACTGTCACTGTTGCTACCTTGACTACCACTGCTACTACAACTACAGCTACAACGACTTTGCAGTCGTCTTCAATTGGAGTATCTACAACCATGTCAGTGACAAGTACGTTGGGAATTGTAAACTCAACTTCTACACCTAATTTAAGTGTCAATGACTCGATTTCCGACACGACTGTAAAAATTAGCTAATTTAGATATTTACTATATTTGGAAGTATTGTGGGGGTATTATTTGTTATATTGTTTATTTCCTTAATTTATATTGCTATTACTAGAAATGATGTAAGTTCCTACTAACCTCCAGGTGGTGCCAGATGATGACGATCAAGGCTACTTGCTTAAAACGACTTCATTCAGAAATCTAAATCATGACGTTCCTGATAATGTCGATCTACTTCCAAAAGTAGTGCAACTGAATTCATTCTCCACTGATGTGAATCAAGATGACGCTATTGAGTTGGCGGGGTCAGCAACCAAAGGTAAAACTACTGAATCCAATTATCGAATTTCAATCGATCACTCTACTCAGACTGATTTTGAGCCGCGGTATTCGTTCGAGTCAAATGAAGCTTTTCATTCTCAACCAAGAGATTCAACTCAAACTGAACACAGAAATTCTACGCAGTCGAACAGCAGACTGGAAGTTCAGCCGTTTATTACAGAGATTGAATCTTTAATTGGGTCAATTGGGCATAAAAGTCGTACCGAGTTGGTGACAACACTGTATCGACATTCTGCAACTGCCAATCCAAATGCGGGTAGCAAAGAATTTAGTATTGATCAAGTGTCGCTGGACTAAAATAAATTCTGATTTCCCCGTTCTTTTTTAGAATATGGAGGATCTATCTCAGAACTCCAGCATTAGTAGTTTTTTGAACCTACTAGATTGACCAAAAATGGTAGTGATCATTTCTTCAGCATGCAGCCAACAAAAAAAATCAGACAGACGGATAGTGTAGCATTTCTTGGCCCAAAAGGAACTTTTTCATACGAGTGCGCTACACAGGTATTCGGCGATGCAGAATATGTTCCCTGCCAGTCGATTGCCAAAGTGTTGGAAACAGTTCAAACCAATAAGGCAGATTATGGCATAGTACCATTCGAAAATTCAACTTTCGGAACTGTATTACAGACTCTCGACTTTTTTGTAAATACAAAGCATGCAAATGATTCCGATCAACCTCATGGGTTCGTCATATTGGACCAGCACTACCTCACTGTTCATCACAACTTATTGGGGCAGGACACGGAATTAGACCGTATAGAAAAAGTATACAGTCATCCAGAAGTACTTTTTATTTAATATAGGCGTTGGGTCAATGTTCAAAGTGGTTAGATAAGCATTTGCCCAAAGCAAATAGAGTTCCAGTAGGTTCGACAGCTCAAGCAGCGGAAAAGGCAAAGCAAGACCCTACTGCTGCCGGCATCTCCTCAATTGCATGCGCAGACATCTTTGGTCTTCACGTAATTGAAAAGGATATCGAAAATTTGGCAAACAACACAACTAGATTTTTTGTAATTGGCAAGAAAGTTAGACAGCCTACTAAGAATGATGGTACTTTGGTAATGTTTACTTTGAACCACGATCAGCCAGGTAGTTTATGTGATGCATTGGCAATCATGAAGGATCACGGAATCAATTTGACGAAGATAGACAGTCGTCCAAGTGGGAAAGGGTTGTGGCATTACATGTTCTTTATGCAGTTTGATGGGCACATGAATGACGATAAAGTCAAACTGGCGATGAAATCATTCAAGCCAAAGGTTTTGGATTTCATGATCATGGGCTCTTACAAAAAACAATTGCAATAAATTATTCAATAGCGAATATACAATTATAGCTCTTTATCTGTCCAACCTTCGTTTCGTATGAACCAGTACATATTCAGCATCCCACCGCTACTTTAGCAAGAATTACCAATTCATTCCCATATCACAGAGAATAGCTGTCCAGTTGGGATAGTAATCAAACAAATTCGCAACAGGCGTAGGTACAGCAGAAGTCCACTGAATGAAATAATTGAGAATATAACTAAGAACTTTTCTGCTAGCCGTGTCGGACATTTTTTTGAACCGCGAATTTCTAGAAGATTGTACAGATTCACTTTTCCTTGTGCTTGGGGCTTTACTCTTTAGTTGATCGATATTGGAGCTAGCATAGATCGAATTGCCTTGATCCAAAATCTTTGTATGCTCCATCACTGTACGAATTTTCATGTATACTTGGCTCGAGAAAAAGAACACTGCAAGAAATATAGAAAATTCAACACACAGACCCATTATACTGAGCGATTTATCTGTTGCGTAGCTTTTATCAAAACACCTGAATTAGTGTATTGTACCAGTATCTCGATGGACCAGCCGATGGCAGACCCGCCAAAGAAATCCCAGTTGCAAATAATAGAACGCGTGTAAACAGCTTCCAATCGTGCTGTCCAAAGTCTAAATTTCTTTCCAGTACTACTGATGAGTAAGTTGCCATTGAGATACACAGAATCAATGACATATTCGCAAATACTGCACTTCCAACCATTGTGGCCGAAAATTTGCACATTGCTCCATCCCAGTTAGTTCCATAGAGCACATTATGAATCTGATCTGTTAGCTCCACTATTGCAAGAAATATATCTGTGATTGCAATGTAAAATGGAAATCGTAGTGTAAGAGGTAATGAACCCAATTTTCTCCAACGAAGCATTACGCGAATAATTATGTATGTAGAGCAAACCATACTAATGCACATAAAAGACCATCCTATTCCATATACTATTGCGGCTGCATCTGGCGGGTCGGTATGGTCCATGAATTAATCAATTACGGAAAACAACTTGATGACGTTTTCTTTTATTAAAGGTCTTTTTGCTACATTGATATTATATTATTAAGCTACTCTTCAATTATGTCTTGCCATCCTTCATTCCTAATGAACCAAAACAGGTTTAGCATTCCCCCACTACATCAAAAAAGAAATACCAGTTCATTCCAATATTCGCTAATACAACTGTCCAATTTTCATAGTAATCAAACAAGTTTCCAAAAGTGACGGGCAAAGCGGAAGTCCACTGGATGAAATAATTCAAGATATAGCTCAGCACTTTTCTGCTTGCTTTCTTTGACATTTTTTTAAACCTTGACTTTCTGCCCTTGTTGACGGTATTTTTAGTAGTGATTGACACCGACCTGTCTTTTGGGTTTGGCGCAAATGACCCTGAATGCGTTCCGTGTAATTCCGACGATCTGTCTGATTCGTGTTTTTCCAATATCTCTGATTGCCGCATTAATTTTCTTATTCTTAGATATACCAGAAATGAAAAGATGAATATAGTTGTAAAGATAGTAGATTCTACGCATAGTGCCATGATACTCAAGGATTTATCTGTGGCATAGCTTTTGTCAAAGCACCTGGATCAGTCTCTAAACTACCAATATCTCGATGGGCCCGCAGAAGGTAATCCAGCAAATGCTACCGTTGAAGCAAATAAAATAATAATGAGAAACAACTTCCAATCATATTTTCCAAAATTCATATTCTTGCCCAATACTGCAGAATAGTATGTCGCAATAGATATGCATAGTATCAACGTCATGTTTGAAAATACTGCCACTCCCACGATAGTTGCTGTTAGTTTACACATAACTCCGTCCCAGTTTGACTGATAAAATACGTCGTGAGATTGATCCAAACATAAAGCAAATGCCAGGAACAAGTCCGTGAATGCAATGTAAAATGGAAAGCGGACTGTCAGTGGTAAAGATCCTTCCTTTCTCCATCTCCTAATCACTCTGAATATTATATAAGAAGAGCATATAATACTGACACCCATGCATGACCATCCTAATCCATAAACTAAATAAGCCTCATCCTGTGGAGCTAATTGGCTCATTTACACTTTGAAATTAATTCAGGAAACCGACTTTTAGGCTGACGTAACATTTTGAATCTGACAGGCAACTTCCACAGTGCGTTTGCATAGCCAACAGACTCTATGGTATTGGAATTCAGATTCAATGATCGATGTTTAAATATTCCGTGAGATACCCAGCCATTATTTTGACTCTTGCCAAATTGCGCGTATTTATTTGATTTTACTCTTCAAAAGGAATACATTTTAATTTTATGTAGTATGGCATTTATTATGTGTCGTTAGAGTAGATTGAAGCCTGAATCATTCCCGTCGGCAGAGAGTGTGCGCATGGAGATTATTTCACTGCTTGGTCTCACCGATAATATTAAATATTTGGAGATATCAAAGAATCGATTAAACATAATGGGTTGATATTCCGTTCATATCCCTCTAGATCCTGAGACTGGATAATTCATTCTCATCAGATAATCCCTCAGAGTCAAACATATATGGTCTGCTATTATATGGTTGGTATTGAAAAGAGACAAGAATTTTCTTTTTCCTCAAAGTTGCAAAATGTCAACAGAAGAAATCGTAAGAGAACAGAGAAAGGCAAAGACTGGAGAGCCAGAAGAAAAACCGCTTAACCCACATATACCTCTATTTATCGCTAAAAAACCATGGTACTTGGATCAAGAATTGGCAACTACTTTCAAACCAGAAAAAATTGATAAATTTGATAAATGGTATGACCGAGGAAAGTTTCAAGGGCCAGCAGCAACGAAATATAGAAAAGGAGCTTGTGAGAATTGTGGAGCAATATCCCACAAGACAAAGGATTGTCTAGAAAGACCAAGAAAGAAAGGAGCGAAATGGACAGGATTGGATATCCAGCCAGATGAAGTTGTACAGAAAATTGAGCTTGGATTTGATGCAAAGAGAGATCGTTGGAATGGATATAATCCAGAGGAGCAGTTGAGACAGGTTGAAGAGTGGGAATTGGTGGAGGAAAAAAGAAAAGCCAAACGACAAGAGAAGCTCAAAGATCTGAAAGAATTGGATGAAAGTGATGACGAAGAAAAGTATGCCGAAAGAGGTGAAGCTGTTGGGCAAAGGGTGGATGATAAAACAAGAGTAACGGTCAGAAATCTGCGTATTAGAGAAGATACTGCGAAATACCTTCGCAACTTGGATCTGGAATCAGCTCATTATGACCCTAAGACTCGTACCATGAGAGATAACCCCTATGAAGGCAAAGGTATTCCTTTTTCTAATGTAGATCCCACTCAAGTAATGTATGCTGGTGATAACTTTACGAGATACACTGGTCAGTATGCCGAGGTATTTTTTATTAATTGTAGGTAGCAAAAATGCAAGCATTTGCTTGGGAAGCAGAGAAGCGTGGTCAAAAGGCACTAGCAAATACCAATCCAACACAAGATGAACTTATGTTTAAACAGTATGCTGACAAGCCAAATATTGAATCTCAATTAGAGCGTGAGTCATTGCTAGAAAAGTACGGCGGGAAAGAGCATTTGGAGACGATTCCACAAGAACTACTGTTGGCACAAACTGAGCAGTATGTTGAATATTCCGCTACAGGAGAGGTGATAAAAGGACAAATCAATATCCCAAAATCAAGATATCCAGAGGACATGTAAGCAATTTCTTAAATTATAGACTAATCGGTAATCACACACATATCTGGGGTAGTTACTGGAGAGATGGTCAGTGGGGATACAAGTGCTGCCATTCTCTTTTAAAAGGATCTTATTGCGGGGGACAAGCAGCAATCGAAGCAGAGCAAAACCAAATTACTCGTAGCTCACAGAAGCGCAGTACCAAATCTCTAGCTGAACAAAACAAAGAACAAAAGATTGAAAACAAACCAACAAAAAAAATGAGAACTGACGATGGAGAGTTGGATCAAGATAAAGTACAAGAGGCAGTCAAACAAATGCGTGGTAACAAATTTGTGGATGGAGATCATATGACTGCTGAACAGCTTGAAGCATACCGAATTACAAGGAAAAGACACGACGATCCAATGGCAAATTACGTTGATAAAGAATAAATTGGATGTAATTAGTTTTATTACAAATGGAACTTTCTTCTGCTCGTATCTAGTTCAGGTTTATGGACCCATTCAAACACTCCATACTTTGTATCGAATAAGCCATTTTGTAACCATCGCAACTTTAACGTGAATCTTGGACCAATTTCTTGAATGTCAACTTTCTCGCCATTCCTAAATACATATCTATGTCTTCGGAAGAATATAAAGTCACGCTGGTTATGTATAGTAACTGCTTGTCTACCTTTGAAATCTGGTTGCTGAGGGAATAGCGAGGAAAACATCTTTCCAATAGTATGACCCAGTCTACATTTAAATCGAATTACCTAGTGGTAAAATTGTTTAATATTAATTCTGGTTTGTAATCTTGTAGCTTTCCGTGGCCTCTAATATTGTTGTTTAGCTTAATGGAAGAGAGTTTGAAATGGGCAGTCGGGCCTTCTGGTAAATGTACGATTGTAACCGCATTTGGCATTTTCTTGTCATGATTCACAATAATCAAATCTGGGATAAGGTTTAAATTACCAGTGTAATTCCTAGAGTTTGCAATTTCAATAATCTTTTTAATTTCAAATTGGCTGGAGCGTTTTACAAACTCTGCGTTGGGAAAGATGCCGACAAATTCATCAACAAATTCGTAAACTGGTCCAGGACAGCGTCTGGATGTAGTAATGAGAATCTTTGGCTCCACACCATTTTTGAAATATCCTAGAATTAGCAAGAGCAACCATCGAATTCGTCTTCAGCCTCTTCTACTTCTTCGTCTCCTTGCACAATCGTCTCATCCACTTCTCTCAAAGTTTCCAAAGTTTTCTGTTGGTTTTGCTTCAGACGCTGTTCCTTCAATTCAGGCTGCAATTCCTCCTGCTTCCTCCGAGCTTTTCTTTCTTTGATTTCATTGGTTGTTTTTTCTTTCTTTAGCTTCTGGTAGATTTGGCTTCTCTTTATCTTGTTTTTAATATCTCTCATTCTGCGTAGAAAAAAAAGAAAAAAACATGCTTCACCGCAATAAAAGTACTAGTCGTCTGGTGATAAATAAATAATATTTTTCAACCAATAATCCATAAAGGCTTTCCTGCTTTTCCAATGTTGGTGGTGGAACAGGGTCCCATCACATTTGTAAGTTTAATCACTCAGCAACCAAACAGGTAAGAGCTGTATTGAAACTTAATTCAACATTAAATGTCCCATGCTGCTCACACGTATCAAAGACAAAAAAATCTAACGTCTGTGCTGAGAATGGAATGCTTAGTGCAAACCAGTAGATCAATCACTGAAACATGCACTAATACTGAAGGCGAACAGCCATTTTATTCCAGATCTTGACTTTCCCGTTCTTTTATAAAGTTTAAAAGTAGCTGGCAACACGCGATCGCAGCCCTAACCCTCGTCCGATATAAATTGAAAAAATGTCCAAAAACAAAGACAGACAATCCCTAATCAGTCCCACCATGTTTGCCACGCAAGTAGTTGCTATATTAACATTTAGAGCAGAGTATTGCGAGCTAGACCTCAACAGCAAAACGTTCAAATTCAAAAAGAAAAGGAAAAAAAGACTGTTAAACCAGTGAAGCGAGCTGCTCTTGGCGACTTGAGTAACGTTCAAAAGGTACATCCTCTCTCATATAGCAACAACCTGCTAAAAAGAAGCCTGTTGCCAAACCTGTTGCGAAAAAGAAGGTTGTCAAAAAAGAAGTTGAAAAGCGCAAGACTGAAGAACAAATAGATAAACCAGAGGTCCAAGTCCAAAAGAAAGCGCGTACTATTGATCACGACGATTTAGATCTTGAAGATATGCATGATCCTGTTATGGTTTCCGAATATGTCGATGATATTTTTGACTATTTGCGTGAATTGGAAGTATGCTCTGACTCACCTAGAAACAATGCCTTCCTAATGCTGATTACATGGATATGCAAAAAGAATTGCAATGGAAAATGCGCACAATTCTCATTGATTGGCTAATTGAGGTTCATGTAAAGTTTAGACTCTTGCCAGAGACTTTGTACTTGGCAGTTAATATTATTGATCGATTCCTATCACTCCGCGTGGTCGCTCTGCAAAAGCTCCAGCTTGTTGGAGTTACTTCCTTGTTTATTGCTTCAAAGTACGAAGAAGTTGTTTCTCCTAGCATTCAAAACTTTTTATATATGGCAGAAGATGGTTATACCGAAGACGAAATCGTAAAGGCTGAACGCTATGTTCTCCAAGTTCTAAAGTTTGGTCTTCAATACCCAACCCCAATGTCGTTCTTGCGAAGAAGCAGCAAAGCTGATGACTATGATATTCAAACCCGTACTTTGGCAAAGTACTTGATGGAGATTTCATTGGTAGATCATCGATTCCTCGTTACCCCTGCTTCCTTGGTAGCAGCTTCTGCCCACTACCTTGCCAGACACATGTTGAACAGAGGACCATGGGTATTCGCTTACTAATCATAGAACAAAAATCTTATCCATTATTCTGGATATCAAGAACACGAAATGTCCTCTACTGTTCAACTTTACCTTGAATACCTTTTAAAGAATCCTCAGAACAGTCTTTTCAAAAAGTATAGCCGCCGCAACTTTATGAAAGGTGCTATCTTTGTAAAGAACTGGATTGAAACACATAAATCAAATGGTTTACACCCTATTCCAGATCATGAAATGAATGTTGATGCTCGCAATGCCAACAAATTAATTGAAAGCGAGGAAGATCTACCTGAAGAGGAAGAAGAAGCTGACACTGAAGGGAATGCCGATGCTGATGAATAAATTTAAGTTTTCATGTGCCTTAACTCTCCTGTATTTTGATCAGGAACGGCTACCATAGTAAGGTGAATCAAAGACCAGCCCGCAATAGTATACACTTGTTTATTTTTAGAGGATGAATGAGAGTATCAATAAGGTTAGGTAATGTGCGAAAGTAGTGTTTCCTAAGATTAGCAAAGATTTACCCTGCCCATTTGATTTCGTTGGAGTAGGAACAACAGCAGTTGGAGCTACACTAGCAACTGTATTTTGAGTGTTTCCAGAATCAGTCAAGTTTGTAACAGATGGAGTAAGGTTAGGTATAGATCCAGATCGAACAGGGCTACTTGAATTTCCATTAGCTACAGGCTGTAAAGGCAAACCAGTTGGTGCAGAGGGTGAACTAGGACTTTGAGGAGCAGGTGTAGGACCGCCATTCATTAATGCGGCAAATACAGCCGGTCTGGTAAGAAATTCGATCTGATCAGCACCTGTAGCTTGCGGATTGCCAGGAACTGTTTTTAATGAATTTCCAGGATGCTGTCTAGTTATCGGGCTGATTAAAACTCCATTGTCATTCCCATTTCCATTAATTTGCGGCTGAACTTGCGTTGTAGGGACTGGCGGTGGTTTACCACCCATAGGGAATAGCCTTGAAACTATTCCTGACCCAGGCTGATCGCAACTTCCGATTTTCCAATCAATTACACTTGAAGAATCGTCGCTTCCGTAACTGAAATAGTATAAAAATGTATCTATATCTGTACATAAATCTGAATCGCAATAGGCATTCTCTTTGTAAGCTTGTACATTGAATGAATTGCCCATAAACGTCAGACATAGGGTTGTCCCACAGGGTAAATCCTTTACACTTTCACCATACACCATAACATAAACGTCGTCATCTGGTATTGGGCAAGTCTTTTTCTTTGCGAGCGCCTGTGCTACCAATAGCCAGTGCAGCTTCATTAGAAATTGAAAAGACCTACGCTCTCCCAATTCGGAAGTGGCAAATCCTTGTACAACCTTGGCCGTAATGGCTGTCAAAGAAAACGAGATTCAAAGAGATAATAATGTATTAGGAATTTCCCTTTACCAATAAAGGGACAATAAAATATATGGAATGTAAATTTGAAATAATTGAAAATTGGAACTGGTATCACTGGTTGTAGCGGAACTATGTGTTCTTGTGGACTCTTGAGCTGTAATTGGCTGACTACCCTCGGTAGGCAAGGTAGCAGTTGAATCTATTGTACTTGTGGTCCCTGGATTAATTTTTCCTGTGTCTAGTAAATTGTCAGCATTGGATGGTCTGGTAAAGACAGGCTGCGAATCCATAGTTTCCCTCATCGTTTGAAATAAATGATTTGTAACCGCTATCGTTTGAACGAGAATAGAGTCTTCTACTTGAGTTTGAACAGGGATTTGAACATTCTGTACTTGGGTTGTTGGGGTTGGTGGGTCCTTGAACACCAGTAGTGGGAGGGTTTTGTGATATGGTTGGGAGCAGTTGCCTAGGACATATTCATATCTTCCTATCCGGGAAAAGAAACGAGTTTTTAAATATCTGCCCAGCTCTTGCTCCTCTTTTTTGGTAATACACATTGTCGAATTGCACATACTTTCATAAGTAACAATTGGTGAAATATAAATAGATTTGTGGAAAGCGGGAAAGCATATCTCTGTGGGGCAGTTTTCCATTGGCAGAGTGGTCTAGGTTAATAGGCGCTTACATAGGCTGGTAGCTCCAGCATAGTCGAATTAAAGTCCCTTTGTGAGCAGGCCAAGCTGTAGTTAAATAATAGTAGGGAATGGCTTTGTATCCTCATTGAAAAAAAATAAAGTCACAAACGCAAAAGACCACGAGACATTCCGTATTAGAATCTAAAAAAATATATTATAGAAATAGAATTAGAGATAATGCAGCCCAGATATTCGCACTTGTAAATGTCGGTACCCCAGAGTTGCCTTCAGACTTTTCGCTCCCATTACTTTTGGGATTCAGACCTTGAATCGGACTTTGTATCGCGGAACTTGACGGCTGATTACTAAGCCCTGAATTGTTATTGTCAATAACATTTGAGGTCCCGTTTCCAGCAGTCCCGTTAGACTGAGCACTCTGTTGGTTTGAAACTCCACCGTTATTAACATTCGGATTGCTCTTAATTCCCGAATTAGTGTTAATAGAATTCAAATTACCAGAATTTGAATTTTGTGAGTTCATAATGGGAGAGTTTCCGTTGGTATTTGCATTATTATTGGATATCGAGTGACTGTTTGGTGTATTAGAAGGTCTGCCTATTATTGTAACAACAGTTACATCTGTGCTGCCTCCGCTTGGCAAGTCTACTACTGGCGCAGTAGTTGCTGTGGGTGGGGGCTTGAACTTTGGCACTGTAACATACGGTGAAAGCCCAAGGATGTATCCAATACCTCCTCCGAAAGAATTTATTCCAACTTCATCGCAGTGCCCAATACTAAAATGGGCTGTGAAATTGTCTGGTGCAATACTATGATCTTGCAGTATTTGGTACAGTTGCTGGGAAGCATCTTCAGACATGCATAGCTTTCTAGTGCAACTGCTGTTATCTACTGATTGCATAAACGTAACCGTCAGGTTGTAGTCGGTAAAACAGACGTCTGTAGGACAAATGAAATGACTTTCAAGAGACCCCTGAAGTTAGCAATGCCTTACATAGACAGGTATAGGTTTTGTGGATGGTGTCTGGCAAGCGGCTCCAAGTACTGCTGATATGAGAGAATATAGGTAAATCATTGTCTATGAAGAAATTGGGTGATGCCGTTCTTTTTATTTGGGCTCTGAGCTTTCAGTTCCCAAAATAGAAGCAATGTTTCAGTGGTGTCCTCTGCGTCAAAAAACACAACCAAAGAAAAGATTTCGGGTATTAATATTAATTTTAAGCTATTCACAAAATAATTACGATATCAATAATATTACAGTAATGAAAACCAATTTCACCAGCCACGAGGTCGGTAAATTAAATGCGGAAGCGTTGTTTGCGGTTTGCTTTGCATCCAGTGGTGTGGCACTGAATAAAACGGATGCTGTTGGTGAAGATTGGACAGAATTTGAAACAAAGGTAGGAGTTGGTCCTGGAATTTGCCCTTTTGAATCACCTGGGAATGTTATTGTACGTATTCCATTAATGTGATTGCCGATAAAATCTGTTATCGTTTGAATAGAAGGTTCATCTTCTGTGTTGGCTGGAATTGGTATAGGAATAGTAGAAGTTTGTACGGGTGGAGGCTTCACGACAACGAGCTTTGAACTCTGTGTAGACTGATTGCAGTATCCTGGGGTGTAGTCTATCTCTATCGTTGTGTTTGCAGTATGCGGGTAATAGCTGTTGATGATATCTTGAGATTGATGCGTCAGGCCTGCGATTAAAGAACTCTTACATAGATCGGATGTGCAATTATATTCAGCGGAAGTGTTCCGCAATCCAACATCGATATTTTGAGGTAATACGCATATTACAATTTGGCAGTGGGGTGCGTCCTTTCCAAACAAAGTGATATCTACAGTAGTGTTGTGGATCCTACATAGTCCGTTGACAAAACTAGTAGTATATAGCCATTTCATTGAGTGCATTTTTTATTTACAATTTTCAAAAGAAAACAGGTGCTGTCAGTGCCCTAAAAGCCAGAAGTCAATGCATCGGCAGTTGATCTGATTTTCAAGTAATTACGGCAAGAAATGGAAAAACTTTATTGAATTTTGAACGGAGTTGCCTTGGCATCGTTTTGCCCCAAATTGCTCAAGTTAAAGAGCATTTCAACGGTAGCTAACTGAGAGTAGTGAGTATAGGCAGTGTTATCCTTTGAGCCTGGAGTAACCCCTCCACCCATCAAGAGAGCATAAACTTGATTGGTTGTGTAAGATTCATCTTCATCAAAAGTGATAAGGAACAAAGTGTTGGCAAAGTATGGATTGGTGAAGAGAGGACCAATGGTGTTTTCGACCCAGTTAGAAGCAGTGCCAACGTCGGTATCGTGTCCATCATTTTGCATATTTGGGGTGTAGAATACATAGTTTGGAACCTTTTTGTTTTGAATATCGCTAGCTAATTGTGAAGCCGGGACAATGTTTGCGCAACGAGTTTTGTCTTGCGCTACGGTAGTGTACGAGATGAATGGGTTATGCTTTCTTCTGTATGGGTACTTGTCGCCAGTGAAGCAATTTCCAGGGTAGTTTTCTTCATATGCTGCCCATGTCTTTCCGCCAGCAGTCAAGATATCAACAATGCTCTTCTGTTTAACGTTGACATTGCTATCTGAAGAAACTCCAAAAGTGCTTCCACCAATCATTGCAACATAGTTTGGTTGGGATGGGTGAGCAACTGCTTTGTAATTGGTGAGTAGACGCCCTTGAGATGGCAAAGTAGTTCCCAAGTACTGATCTTGCATAGCAGTAGCATAATCAGTGTTTTCCAAGACAACGACAAAGAATCTATCAATGGTGGCAAATGCTGCAGTAACAAGGCAGAGGAATCTAAAGCTCATTGCTCCATGCGAACATTTGTCCATTTTTATATTTGCCGCGGGATCGTGCACTCAGACGCTCAAATGATGCACGTTGCAAACGTTTTGCAAATGTGGACGGCGTGGGTTAAAGCATTACGGCAGAGATATCAGACTTTTGCGGAATAAAGATCTAAATAATTCTAAGATACTTTTATTGAATGACAAATGGAGTGGCATTCGCATCATTTTGGCCCAAATTACCCAAATTGAATAACATCTCGACAGTTGCAAGTTGGGAATAATGAGTATATGCAGTGTCATCAGTACTACCAGGAGTTACTCCCCCACCCAACAGGACAGCGTAAACCTGGTTTGTGGTGTATGATTCATCTTCGTCAAAAGTGATCAGGAACAAAGTATTATTAAAGTATGGGTTTGTAAGCAAAGGTCCAATGGTATTTTGTACCCAGTTGGAAGCAGTGCCAACGTCTGTGTCATGTCCATCATCATTCATATTTGGGGTGTAGAATACATAGTTTGGAACATTGCTGTTTTGAATATCAGTATCCAATTGTGAAGCAGGAACAATGTTTGCGCATCTGGTGCTGTCTTTTGCGACAGTAGTGTACGAGATGAATGGGTTATGCTTTCTTTTGTATGGATAACTGTCGCCAGTGAAACAGTTACCAGGATAATCCTCTTCGTAAGCACCCCACGTCTTTCCGCCAGCAGTCAAGATATCAACAATGCTCTTCTGTTTAACGTTGACATTGCTATCTGAAGAAACTCCAAAAGTGCTTCCACCAATCATTGCAACATAGTTTGGTTGGGATGGGTGAGCAACTGCTTTGTAATTGGTGAGTAGACGCCCTTGAGATGGCAAAGTAGTTCCCAAGTACTGATCTTGCATAGCAGTAGCATAATCAGTGTTTTCCAAGACAACGACAAAGAATCTATCGATGGTGGCAAATGCTGCAGTGGCCAAGTATAAAAACTTCATTTTGATTTGTTGGTTGAACGAGACAATCGATTTATAGCTGCGGCAGTTCTCGCGCAAAGATACACATGGTGGAATCCCTGTTCTCCCCAAAATGTTTAAACGTTTCGGCACACCACCACCAGATCATGGCAACCAAAGAAAAACATGGAAAAATAGAACAAATGATTGGTCAAATAATAAATACGTCCCCAGTGAGTAATATAAAGGGAAATTGCGGCCGTGAGGGAGTTCATTTATTACTACAACGGAAACGCTAATTCAATTTCCTCCTTTGAGTATCCCAAGTCTTTCATCATTTGTCTGGCTTTTAACTTCTCCATTTTGTTTCTGATTGTTTCCCGCACCAGCCGTGCCTCCATCAATTGGTTACTTAATTCCCATTTAGATGTCTCTTTTTTGGTGTCTTTATTTACGTGATTCAAAATTGAATCCAGCTCCTCCTCCAAATCATCCATCATCTGTATTTTCTTCTCATCGCGATGCTTTTCTTTCTGTTTTGCAGGAGCTTTCGTTGATATCTCTGGCTTGTCAAACTGGAACAAGATATTCTCCTTGTTACTGGAAACGTGTATTATATCATTTTTCTGGTAAGCATCCTCAACATTTATTATCTTGATGGTATCGCCTGGTTTTGGCAGGTCTTCGACATTTGTATTGGCATCGATTATTGTAAGCCGAAGAGCCCTGAGAGTTTTCTTTGTTATGCAATAGATACGAAAGTACGACTGTTCCACTTTACGCGAAGTGACAGTTACAACATATTCCGAATCAGAAAGAGGTTGTGGGGCTTCAGTCTTTTTCGCACGGTTAGGTATATCCACAGATTCTTTGAGCATCAAGTAAATAAACAAAAAAATACCAAAGACGGATTTATTTAAGCAGTAATTGGAGGTCGTTTTTGTGTCAAGGAAATCTAGATTAGTTGTTGGTGTACCTTTTCTCCAAGAGCCAATGCAATACCTTGAGTTTTTGATCTAATGCGAATATGACCAGTGATTACGTTGTTGGTTAGTTCCAAACAGATGTTGGCAAGAGCATCTTCCCCGAAAATAGATTGTGAGTACATATTGGCTGCGAGGAACCCACAATCACCAGATAATGCATTTTCAGCGGTGAGACAATGCATATTTGTAGCTTTCAGAACAAAGTCAAGATACTGGCGAAGATCTTTGATATAAGTGGTGACGATAACTTTGTTTTCCCATTCAAATTCTTCCCACATACTTCTGAATTTCGTCTCGGAGCAAGTTTTTGGTTTAATGTAGTCCATGATATCAATGTGGATATCATTTAAAACGACCGAATTAAATTCAGATAGTACAGCACCGTCATATACAATATTACCAAAGATAATTCCGTTTTCAGTTGAGGAAACTTTAAAGTTTGCTTTTATGGAATGGAATCCGTGAGGTCCAATAGTCTGTGGGGTTGGCTTTTCAACTAATTTCAAGTCTCCAAGAGCAGAAAACTCGATGGTCAAGTTTTGTAAAGTCTGGGGTGTTTGATTAATAATCAAAATGTCTAATTAGTTTGTAATTACCCAATATAATATCGAATTGGTGAACATTGACATACACTTCCGCATACACAGGGTCTGAATACCCAGTTAATTGCATAATTCTGTGGAGTTTTGATACATAAATCTCTTGATCTGAACCTGCTCCAGTAGCTCTAGTTAAATCAGCAACATCTTCATCAGCAGCATTTTCGCCATTCTTTTTGCTTTTCAACAGTCTAAAGTTCACTACGTCGTCAACTTGAGCTTTGATATTGCTTCCCGAAGTTTTTGTATTGACTTTCTACCATTAGAATATCTTACGTCTCTTGATTCAATAATCTTTCCAAATGCCTTTCTTGAATCATTAAGGAAAGATTGAACCATCGCGTTATCAATTGGGTTAGAAGCCAAGACTCTTATGCAAGTAACCAATCTGCCGTAAGAATCTTCATCAATTTGAGCAGATACAAATGATGATTTTCCAACACGGATTATACTGGTAATAATCAGCATCACTTCGGTTTTGAAAGCATTGACCTTAATAGGGCTCGCTATTTGAGCATATCGAAGTGCTAGTTTTGTCAAAGTGCTTCCTAGAACTGCAGTAACAAAGAAATCACCAGCGAAAATCAGTGTTCTAAGAGGAGGTCTAACTGAATGGTTAGCAGTGCCATTTTGATTTCCATTTGCCGAAGAGTAAACTGTTTCAGTAGCATAGGTGCCATCAGCCAAAACTCGTTTCGGAGTACTGGATTTTACCTTTTCTTCAGCAACTGTTGGTGAGTGTGGTTCTTGAAGCATCTCTTCATGATCAACAATAGGTATAGGTCCAAGTGATTCTCTAATGCTTTCCAAACTTCGTTCAATCAATTGCTCGTCGTTTGCGTATTCCCCAATTGCCCACAGTGCTCCTCGAAGAGTTCTGCCGGTTTTCATCTCCAGGAATGAATCTAGCAAGCTAGAAGTAATGCTGGATCGAAGGTGCTCAAATCTTTCCATTACTTCTTTTACAAATGTGACTACATCAACGGCAGAAAGTTTGTTTGAATCGTTCAAAAATTCCATCAATACATGAACTACAGAGTCAGCTACTTCAGGGAACTTGATAGCACATGTATGGATTGATTGAATCAATAGCTGGCGGTATTCGTTTGTCTTTTCGTATTCTTGATCATGAGTCTTGACCAACTCTTTTTTCAAGAAAGTGATTACTTCATCCACATTTCTTCCAGATACCATTTCCATAGCAATAGAGAGACACTTTCTTCGTACAGACAAATCAGGACTAGAAACAACACGCAAGATATCCATAACTGAGTCATCAAGGATTCTTTCATTCTTTTCACGGAGTTCGTTGATCCTGGAAAGAACAATTAGTTTAACATTATTATCTGATTCCTTTACTGCAAGTTCAATGTAACATGATGCAGCAGCTTTTACAGCGGATGCATGACTAGATAAATACACCAAAGTATTGGCTGCTTCATATCTAACAGAAGGTGACGCAACAGTCAATAGTGAAATCACTGTTTGAATATATCGTGCCTTGTCTGCTGAAGGTGATCTACAATCTTTTCGAATCAGTTCAATAAAAGCAAGTTGTAGTTGCTGATCGAAATTAACAATTTGGGTTGCAACATTATGGAAATATTGAACTGCTACAGGTAATGCAGTATTTATCAACATAATCAAAGCATTTCGTCTGGCACTTTGATCTGCTTCTGCCCCGAGATATGCTTCAATCAATTCATTTGCATCTGGAATCAGATATTGGTGGATTTTGAAGATGGAGTAAATTGCCAAGACTGCGTTTTTACGAACGTAAGGATGCTTATGTTCTAGGCACTGTCTAACTGAAGGAATCAGCGGTTCAAGAATGTCGGCTTCCTTTAATTTACATAGCAATCGCAAGCACTGGCCACGGATAAATTCGTTTGGGTGAAGCAGGTCATTACGAAGCGCATTACTGATATTAGGCACATATTACCATACTAACACCATTTCAGGTCTAGGAGTCCCATCCGGATTGCGCTTTGCGCATATTTCCCAGTACAGGAAGCAAAGTTTCTTTAATGGTTTATTCTTGGATGGCATCACAAATCTGATGACGTGCATCAACAGTCCATTCAGAGATTCCCCGTTCAACATCATCGCCAAGATTGTTTTCATTGCCTGGATTTTTTGAGATTCCTTTCCAGTTTCTAGTTGCTTCTTCAAGTCATTAACTGGAATCTCTTTTTCGTCATTGCTTTGTATAAGCGTGTACGCTGCTTCCATTTCGATTATTTTTTGCAAGATTAAAAGTGCTTTTTGCAAACCTTGAGCAAACCAGATTCCCATATATTTATGCGAGAATTTGTAGAGTCGATGAATCTCACTAACAGAGGTGAAGGAATCACTTTGCAAGCAAGTACGTGGAATTTTGAGATTTCAAAGATCGATGAAACGACCCGCTCTCCGTCTCAGATACTCTCAGGAAACAAATTCAGTGGTCGCTGGTTACCAGAGGGTCTTTGTTTCGCTCTTTATTTTCATCAAAAAAAATATTTAAAAGATTCTTTACAACGCTAATGAAGAGGAAAAACCATAAACAAAAAGATTTCCCGGCAAAGCAACCAAAGCTAGATGAACCCATTGCAGAACATCTAGTCGCACTGTCGTTGAAACCAGTCGAATGCGGAGCACTTTCAGAAACTGAAAACTTGGAATATGAAAAGAAATATATCAACTCACAGCGTAGAAATAGAACTTTGGAAGAGGATCGCGGACCCAGGGAGCCAAATCCAAGCTCGACAAGAAAGCCAAAGAAAAAGGTTGCATTACTAATGAGCTATGCTGGAACAGGATATCATGGCATGCAAATGTATTCATTTTTAATTTAGTAATCCTTTATCTTCTTCAATTGAATTGGATTTGCACAAAGCTCTTGCCGCGGCTGGAGCAGTATCTCAAGATAATGCAATGGATCCAACCAAGGTACATTATCTTTAACAAGTCTTCCTTTGTAAGATGTGCTAGAACCGACAAAGGTGTTCATGCTGCTGGCAACGTTGTTTCTTTGAAAATGTCATTGGATGATGGAATTATAGGAATGATTAATGAAAAACTGCCACCTCAAATCAGAGTATGGGGTTGGTCCAGAGTCCCAAACAAGTTTAGCGCAAAAGTTATGTGCGATTCTCGCATATACGAATACTTGCTCCCTACTTATTGCTTAAAAGATGTCGATTCATCTTTTTATCCACATAGCAATGTCGCCCTCAACGCTAACTTTGATATTAGCAAACTGGATAGAAAATTAAACGAGCCACAAGAATTGCCTCCTATAGATAAACATCATTTGGAGAAATTGCAGAGTTATAGAGCCCCCTCAGAAAAACTTGCTGAATTAAAGGAAATTTTGGCAGAATATAAAGGGACAAAACTGTATCATAACTTTACTGTCGGTAAAACCTCAAAAGATAAATCAGTCAAGAGGTATATCATTGATTTCCAATGTGGAGAGCCGTTTGTCAGAGATGGAATTGAATGGGTTAGCTGTAAAGTACTTGGTCAAGCATTCATGCTCCATCAAATTAGAAAAATGATTGGGCTTGCTATTTTGATGGTTAGAAGCGGGACAAAGAAGGATCTTATTCCGCATTGCTTTGGCGAAGAACGAATGAACATTCCTAAAGCACCTGCCCTTGGATTACTACTTGAAAGAGTAATAGTTATTAACAAAGCCGGTGTTTGATCATTACAATGAGAAGGAGGGAACAAAAGAAGATCGAGATGTAATCGATTTCACTCCATTCCAAAAGGAAATCAACGAATTCAAAGAGAGATGGATTTACAAAGCGATTTCAGATACTGAAAAGAATGAAGGACAGTAATAATGATTAATTCAGATTCGCGGACTGGTTGCGATTGGTAGACCAATGCAGTGATGACTACTCTTGGTTTTTGAACACCAAGAGTTGTTTTGATCTTGGGCTACAACCTGAAAATCTGTTCAAGAAAGGAACAAAAGCCAATGACGAAGAGGAACTCGTTGATGAGGACGGCGAAGAGTAACGTGCCAATCATAGCTTACGTAAGCATTGGTTATTTCGTGAAAATATACTATTGATAACTGTTTAATCACCACTTTCCTTTTTAAGTGATATTAATTTTTCAAATCAAAAAGATGTTGGCAAACCTGGTTCAGAATGAAACGTTTCTGTTTGGAGTAACCACTGGAATAGCACTTGTAGCGACAATCCAATATTTTGCTGGATTATTTACCAAACCAGTGGAATCACTTGAACCCCCAATCATCCAACCAGTAGTTGAACAATTTGGACCGCCAGTTTCACGACTTACAACTCCATCTTCAAATCTTGGGTCAGTGCTTGCAAATCTAGACGAGCATCTCGTCGTATCAACTGCAAAATTACAAAAGATTGTCTTGCATATGGTGACTGAGTTTAAGAAAGGATTAGCTAACGATGGGGAAGTTATTGCAATGTTGCCATCTTATGTAATAAACAGACCTACTGGAAGCGAAGTTGGTGTATATTTGGCATTGGACTTGGGTGGAACAAATTTCAGAGTTTGCAGAGTAAATCTGGAAGGATACGGGAATATGAGATTAACCTCTGCAAAATACACCATCTCTGACGAGTTGAAAACTGGACCTGGTGAGAAATTGTTTGAATTCTTGGCTGATTGTGTTGCTGCATTTTGTAAAGATTACGGGTTGGATCCAACTGGTGATTCTATTCCTATGGGTTTTACGTTCTCTTTCCCTTGTAAACAAATCGCAATCGATAAAGGTAAGTGGAACTAATTTAGGAATTCTTTTAACTTGGAGCAAAGGTTTTATTTGTGACGGTGTCATTGGAAAGGATGTAGTAGAATTATTACAACAGCACTTTAAAAAGAAGGGGCTAAACATTCAAATTAAGGTATTCTGGTTCTTATCAAGGCAATCGTCAATGACACCGTTGGTACACTAATTGCACATGCTTACTCTGATCCTCAAACATATATTTCTGTCATTTTGGGCACTGGAACCAACGCTGCTTATGTTGAAAAAGTTGCCAATATTCGCAAATGGGGCTCTGGATCTGGTGAAGTCATTATCAATACTGAATGGGGAGCGTACAAGGAAGCCTCAATTTTACCTCTAACTCACTGGGATAACGCACTTGATCGTAAAACCACAAACCCTAAGCAACAGATATTTGAAAAGATGATCTCTGGGATGTACTTGGGAGAAATTGTCAGACTGATTTTAATTGATTTGATTAAATCTGGGGAATTGTTTAATGGAGTTGGTTCTCAATTGCTGGAAGAGCCTTACCACTTTGACACTGCTTACATGTCCCGTATTGAAAGGTAAATCATTCTTACAATAGAGACCACTCTTTGGGGTTATCGGATACCAAACAAGTGTTGGAAGATGTAATGGGAGTTGTAAACTCAAGCATTGATGATCGTCGTGTAGTTAAACATGTCTGCGAACTCGTTGGAACGAGGGCAGCTCGTCTTGCTGCTGCTGGCGTTGCTGCTTTGGTTACAAAGATCAATCGTTTAGACGCATGTACAGTTGCCATTGACGGCTCATTATTTGAACATTATCCTCATTTTGGCAACAGAATGAGAGACGCTCTTCGTGAACTTCTTGGTATCACTGCTGAAAATATTTTACTTGAACAAGCTAGAGATGGATCTGGACAGGGTGCTGCTTTAATTGCTGCTTTGGTATAATATAGCACAGATTACTTTTTAGTTTCTCGTATAACTCTGTTGTAAGTGACATCATCATTTTCACGTAAACATGCACGAACTGAACGAGCAAGAAATTCAAGAGCTTTACGACTGGATAGACCAAGCAAAATTCAGTCGTCCAAAGCGAAATATCACCAGAGATTTCAGCGATGGCGTTGCATGCGCAGAGTTAATTCACCACTTTCTTCCAAAACTAGTCGATCTCCACAACTACTCACCTGCAAATTCGTTATCACAGAAATTATACAATTGGAACACCTTGAATTGTACTCTCACCTAATCCTAGTTAAAGTATTCAAGAAACTGGGGTATGTAACTTCAGACGAGATTATTCATTGTATAGTGACTATGAGACCGGGATACGTAGAGTATTTGTTATATGAGTTGCGTATAAAGGTATTTTGTAGATTGAATTAGATTGAGAATTATCATAGTCATACCCCACACCCACCTGTTGTACCACCACCAGAACCAGCTCCTAAAGTAAAGCCTGTGGTGAAAGAAAAGGTTGTTCAGGAGCCTTATCAACCAGATGCAATGGTCAACCCAATCATACATGAAATGAACGAGACGATAAAGATCTTACAGCTGAAGGTATCCAAATTGGAAGAGCTGTTGACACTTAAAGACGGAAAGATTCGTGAATTGTCAAGGAAACTAAGAGAATAAATATTGGACTGTTACTATAACTTGGGGCTTTATCGAATTTATTGAGCTTACAATTTTGGCTTTGAAAGACGGGCAATGACTCCTTCCAAGCTCTTTACAGTTTTTGGAAGGGACAGCATTCCCCAACCCATAGCGCTTTCTGCTTCAAGTCTCTCATCATCTCCCCATTCGCTGGCCAACTCCTGTCTTAAAATATTCTTGCATATAACTCTTCCAGTGTCAGGTGTTTTCAATAACTACCATCAAGACCAATTACCTGTTTGAGAGCTGCTTCCGCTGCTGGCAAGAGATTGTCTCTAGAGTCAACAATTTGATCGACCAAGTTGATCTCTACGGCTTTCTTTGCATCAACCATTTGCGCAAACAAGATAATCTTTTCGGCATGGATTTGTCCAACAACTTTTACAAGCAACTTCATCCAGTATTCTGGAACTGTAATACCCAAGGCTACTTCATTTAATCCCATGGACATATCCGGAGTTGCAATGCGGTAATCGCACACTAAAGATAAACAAGTACCGCCGGCTGGGCAAGCACCACTGATTGCAGCAACAGTGGTTAATCTAGAGTTGTACAGATTTGCCAAGAATTGATTTTGTAACTTCCAGAATCTAGTATATCGCTCTTTGCTGGATTTAGGAGCATACAGCTCCAATATATCATTACCAGCAGTGAAAATTGGACGTTCCAATCCTGATCTAAAAATCACAGCTCTGACTTTGTTGTTATCTTCAAGTGCTTTCACTGCTGCATCCAACTGTTCCCATAAATCCAAGTTCATTGAGTTTACAGGATCTCTTTTAATAGTTACAATTGCATAATCCTTTTTGATTTCAGTGAAAATGATTTGTTTTGACATTACAAAAACGGGAGAACCGAGTTAGTTTATATACCGCAGTAGAATGCCACATGATAATAATATCATATGGTTAAACAAAATATCTAAGAATGAACGGATTTTATCATGATACTACTCACAACTTTGGCTTGGATAAGCGAGCAAACACACCATCTAAACTTTTAACAGTTGATGGACTGGATAGCAATTTCCAACTTTGAGCGCTTTCAGCAGCCAAGCGTCTTTCATCTCCCCATTCCTTTGCCAACGGCTCTCTAAGGATATTCTTGCAAATAACACGGCCAGTATCTGGAGTCTTCAAGAGCTATAATTAGTTGGATGTTACTTGCTTGACAGTTTCTTCGGCCGCAGGAAGCAGGGCTTCGCGACTTTCAACCAATCTATCAATCAAGTTTATTTCAAGAGCCTTCTTTCCATTTACCATTTGAGCAAATAGGATAATCTTTTCAGCATGCACTTTTCCTGCAATTTGAAGGAGTAGTTTCATCCAATACTCTGGAACAGTTAGTCCAAGTGCAACTTCATTCAACCCCATTGAAACATCTGGAGTTGCAATTCGATAATCACACACCAAAGACAAGCAGGTACCTCCAGCAGGGCAGGCTCCATTGATTGCAGCAACAGTCGTCAGTCTAGAGTTATAGAGACTGGCTAGAAATTGGTTTTGTACTTTCCAGAAAGACTGGAACCGTTCCAAATTGGTTTTTGGAGCATACAGCTCCATAATATCATTTCCTGCAGTGAAAATTGGTCTTTCCAGTGCGGAATTGAAGATGACTGCTCTGATACTTTGATCAGCTTCCAACTTTTTGACTTCACTGCTCAACGCTTGCCATAATGCAAGATTCATTGAATTGACTGGATCTCTTTTGATATTCAAGATTGCATATCCTTTTTTGATTTCTGTAAATATCATTTGTTTTGACATTTTGTGGAAAGAACGGCGGAACCGAATTTCTTTTAAAATTTCATCATACCAATGAGAAATCAAGTAGATTCCACTTGCCATTTCGATATCGTTATTTTGGGGGATATTTTATAAGGCTGAAGAAGGGTAAAATATACTCGGCCAGGACTTGGAAAAGTATCCGGAAGCGCTGGCAATTATAACTTGATCCAGTGGTGGTGGATTTCTATTGATCAATTTTGATTTGAACGAGACTTGGTCATGTGGCTGTGAAAGCATAAAATTGAGGTGAAGAAACTAAAAGATTTTTGTGGAAATGGGACGAGGTCAACGAGCTCATAAAAATTTCCAAGCGCCAAAAAACTCTTTTGATATTCTGGCTTCAAAAGACGAACTCTTGGAACCACCGGCGCTTTATACCACTCCAAAAAGGCCGCAAGTTACAGAGGACAGCATTCCATTTATTCATTTGATCACAACTTATTTGTCTTACTTTATTTTGATTGTAGTGGGTCATGTAAAGGATTTCATCATAAAATGGACCAATCCCGAGGCAGTAAAGCACTTGTATCCTCAGAATGGCCTTGCTCCAATTACAACTGGGTTTGATACTTTCTACCACCGCAATTTGTATATGAGAATCAGGGATTCGTTTTTCAGAACCGTTACTGGTGTTGCTGGCGGAAGAGTTACGATTTATGAACGAGTTTCAGAGGATTTCAACAAGACATTCAAGTAATTATTTATTAACGAGATATACTGGAAAATTAAGGTCGCTATTGAACTTGTCTTCTTATAATTACCTGGGTTTTGGAGAAAACAATGGAAAATGCACTGATAATGTTGAAGCGATCGTAAAAGAAAGAGGAATCACAACTTGTTCATCAAGGGCTGAAGTTGGTTCATCTGATCTCCACATTGAAACTGAACAGCTAGTTGCTTCATTTTTAGGCCAAGAAGCTGCTATGATTACCTCAATGGGATTTGCGACTAACTCTACTGTAATTCCTGCTTTGATTGGTAAAGGCAGCCTGATTATTTCTGATGAGCTTAATCACTCTTCCATAGTATTTGGATCCAGAACTTCTGGAGCCACAATCAAAGTATTCAAGCACAACGATCCAGTTGACTTGGAGTTGGTTTTGCGAGATGCGATTTCTCAGGGCCAGCCTAGAACTCATCGCCCGTGGAAAAAGATTTTGGTAGTAGTTGAAGGATTGTATTCCATGGAGGGTGATATTTGTAAATTACCAGAAATAGTTGAATTGAAAGAAAAGTACAAGGTAGTTATTGAACTAAACGATAGTTTTACTTGTATTTGGACGAAGCGCATTCAGTTGGAGCAATGGGCCCAAATGGTAGAGGGATTTGTGACTATTATGGTATAGTACCCTCGTGTGTGGATATTTTAATGGGGACTTTTACAAAGTCGTTTGGTGCAGCTGGAGGTTATATTGCAGGGCGAAAGTCATTAATTGACTACTTGCGTCTGCATTCTTATTCTTCAGTATATGCCGAATCCATAAGTGTGCCTGTCATCAAGCAGATTTACTCTTCGTTAAGAATTATTATGGGATTAGACATGGGCAATGAAGGGCGTGAAAGAATTCAAAAATTAGCAAGAAATTCAAAGTATTTCGCAGATGGGTTGCGAAAACTTGGGTTTATCGTTTACGGGAATGATTCTCCAATCGTTCCTTTGCTATTATTAAATCCAGCCAAAATGCCAGCCTTTTCAAGAGAAATGTTGAAAAGAGGCATTGCAGTTGTTATAGTCGGTTATCCAGCAACTGCTATTATCACTTCTAGAGTTCGGTTTTGTATCTCTTCTGCTCATTCTATCGACGATCTCGACTGGGCATTATCCCAAATTTCTGAAGTTGGTGATAGACTCTTACTAAAAATGGGAAGCAACTTTTAAATAAATTTATGATTATCGATACATTCGATTTGATTGCCTTTCTCAGTACATGGGTTACGAGCTAAACGGAAACTATGATCAATATTAGCTTACCCGCAATTCCAGAGTTGCTGGCCACCAGTGACATTCATCTGGTTGATGGCAGTACTAAACAAGTAGCAATTACCCTGTGGAATGTTTGTATACTGAAATGTCCATGCTGTGCAATCTAAATTAATCCTAGTCAAATACTGTTGGATAGAAGACAAGTATTCCCGCATTGTGAATCTTGCTCATATACTGAGGTGTAAGAGGAAGGGCCGCTCCAATAACAACCATTAGATGTGGAAATTGGTGAACTAATATAAAACCCACCTTTGTTATCCGATGTGAACGGAATGTTTTGGTAAACAAATGTGTCATTTGGAAGTTGAACTCCTTGAATTGGGCCGATAACTAATGGAGCAACCTTATTTGGGGTGTTTCGAATAGAAATAGGAATAATTTCATAGTAATAATGCTTCTGAGGATCTGTGGAATAGTCTCTGTAAATTGCCTGGATTAAATATCGCATACATTCCCATGATCAACGTTATCAGACACATATGCCAGTACTTTCTTTGGTTTACCTGGTTCGAACCGGGAAATTTCGTAACTAGCAGCCCAAGCTGATCCAAACCATCTTAAATCAACCGTAGAAGCGATTTGATTCTCAACTGGTCTGCTTGGTGGTGGAATCGGATCAAAGTCAGGCAGCCCTTGTAACTGAAGTCCAGCGTTTCTTACGTACTGCGCAATACGATAGTCATCAGCACCAAAACCGACCTTGGCAGGAAATCCTGGAGCATGAAATGAATATACTCCATTTCCTTCAGAGTGAGTGTAGAAACCTCCTAGTCGAGAGTGATATCTAAGTGACCAAACCAATGCCCCTGATATGTTAAAATTGCTCAGCATGGTATTCCATACATATGAAATGGTGTCCATGGAAAACCCTACCTCTCCCACTATAAATGCCTTGTTGAACTGTTGTGCAACAGCGATATCGCGAGGTAAATAGCCTTCAAACCCGTCATAATAGTGATTGGTTAGCACATCAATGTTATGGCTATTGAAGACAGTATTTAATTCCTGCAAGTTGTTTGGGTCAAATGTGCCAAACGATCCTGTCATGACGAGTGTATTTGGAGCATGAGTTTTTATCAAACCAGCCATATCCAATGTCCAACTTGCAGGGGCAAAGCCGAAACCATTCAGTTCATTCCCAAGCTCCCATGCCAGAATAGTCGAATCGTTACCATATCTAATACCGTTAATGGTGTTGCGTCTATTCAACATATAACGAATGATATCTTTCAAGTGTTTGCGCATATCTGGATCAGTAAAGAACACTGAAGGATCCTTTCCAGCCATTTGGCAAAGATATTCGTATCCCCCAAACAAATTTGGCCAATTGTTGTTGACAATTGGGACAATAACCCTGACTTTGTGTTTTCTTGCAATATCCAACATTCTGTCAAAGGAAACCCATGCTGGTTCATAGTATTGGTCGATGCCTGCTACATGATAAGTTGGTCCAAATCCAAGCGTGTACGATCTAGTTGCTCTTCCAGCACCAAGTTTTATGGTTTGGAATATATCCTCATACTCTTCCGCAGTTGGTGGTACCCAAGTGGATGTCAAATCCTCAGTCAATAGCAATCCAGGAACATTAAAGGATGAAAATCTATACGGTTTGCCACATTCAAGTAGAGTAGTTCCATTTCGGGTAATGAAACAGTCAAATGTATGGACTAAAGTAAAGAATAGTAGTTGCAATAGCATAGCCATCAACTCATTTTCTCTGTATTTATATTCGCGAATCGGAACAGTTTCGATTCCTGATTAGTGCTACCGAGGCCGAATAGATTTCCGAAAAGTAAAAGTGTCTATTATTTATTCTAACAAGAAATTTTCAAAGAACTAGTGATATCATTGAAATCTTTTCCAACATATGGGACTGAACCATACCCAAAAGCTTTAGTTCTTCCGCCCATGTTTCCGTTCTCTGCAAGAGTAACTTTGCACTTTGGCGCAACGACAATCAAAGATGAAATTGCATCATTCCAAGGCGCATTGTAATACCCTGGAGAAGTGTAGCAGATTTCTCTTCCGCCGAAATGTGCATCTGTGTATACACAGACAAGATAGGAATGCCCTGTAATTACAAATTGGCTGGTGAGTAAGTCCAAAGCAATTACTTGAGCTGGAGCGTCACGTCTTTGCGACAAACCATTCCAGTTCAACCCAGCAATTAGATTTTGCGGATTGGAGCTGAATAGATCCGTTGATATTAATGAATTCCATGAAGAAGTTAAAGAGTTGACAATAATTTCGGTGTCTGTAGTCAACCCTGTAATAGCAATCAATCTACTCAATCCTCTAACATATATCCCTTTAAAAAGTGGTCCATCATTACCACAATCAGTATTGGTTGTCCCTAAATCACATGAATTATATTCCCTGATAGTGCCATTGGTGGAAAATAAGGGCAAAGAGTTGACTGCCATCTGAGTAGCTCGCTCTAACCAGGATTGGTCATTTGTACCTTTAAACATGTTGACCATTCCAGAAATAATCACTCCCAATTGATAGGAATAAATTCCTCCACGAATATCACAAGTAGAGTCAATGTTTTCTATTCCATCAAGGAATACTTTGCCATCATACAGCTTTGCAACATTCAATATCCAATCAATCGTTTTCTGGGCTTCATTGAGGTAAAATTGGTTTTTCGTTTTCAAAAACAGCTTTGAAGATAGTTCAAAGTAGAGACCATTAGCGATGGTGTTCTTGTAATCGCCATTGATAGTCCAAAGTACTCCTCCACCACACTTGCTCGACCAACTTTGCTGCATCAACTGGTGTTCGTGAACAGCATGATCAATATACTCTTGGTTTGGCTGCAAATCATGAGCTTTTAAAGCAGCAAGGGCCAGCCAAGCCCTGTCGTCAAGGTATTGATTAAAATCAAGATTATACCAAAATCCAGCCAGCTTTTTCAAATATTGATCAAGTACAGAATCTCTTTGCCCTGTCGCTTCATAATAATCAAACATTGCCTGATATACATTAGCTCTTGGCCAGTATGCTAGCCCATCCATTGCAGACGCTGTTACATCTTGATAAGTAACAAAGAAATGTGAGGCTATTGCTGAGATTGATCTAGTTTCTTGAATAACCATTCCACCAACAAGGCTAGTGAAAAACCAGAGCATTGCCTTTTCATCATTCTGTGCCGTTTTATCATTTCCTGACTTTCTATTTTAGACTTTTTTTCAACCATGTGGTTCCAGACTTGATTGATAGCTGTTTTAGGTCTCAACACGGAAAGGTTTAAATTAAAGATGTATTTTACCATACAGTAATCCAACTCTCACCTGCAAACTGGAACTAGTGACTATGTAAACTTTGGTTTTTTTATTGCCGCCAAGAAATACATTTTAAACATCCCTTTATAACTTATCCGTCAATCAGTTGCGTTCAAACAAACCTTGCCCGAATAATATATACCATTTGATATCGTGAAAGTGCGGTTAATTGTCATGTGGACTTGTGTCGCACAAAATGTGGGGCTCTTAAGCGGAGCAACTTAAAGGAGTTGACAAGGTTAAAGGACTAGAGCTAAATTCAATAAGAGAAACCCCAACTCCCAATCAAAATACTCTTGATTTTCATTATTACTTTTAAATCCGGAAAGTAGATTTTTACTTGTCACTTTTGAATTTCACCAATTACCTTCCAACACCCGGCCATCAATTAGCCTGCGATATCCGGGACGATAAATCTCCCAAGTTAACCAACCCATTCTCTTTATGATTTTTCAAATTGCCTTTGCTGATTTAGTTTTCGCTTTTTTCCGAAACAAGTTGCACCAAACTTTTTTTACAGGATGAATTCAAAACTTGCGCTATTCCAAGCAAAAACGTTTCTGCTATCGCCAGACTTGTGCCGGCTCTACCTTTCATTTCTCATATTCAGCACATGCTCGTTTTCAATGATTTATGTGCAAATATTGAATGAGAATGAAGCGATTAGGAATAAATCTGGGCCACTCGTTGATACTGGATTTGAACTATTTGTATTCGATAAACCAATATCGACGGCTTATGCTGATAATTTCATCAGTTTGCAGTGTCTCTTAATGGGGGTTTATTCCCTGTACTGCGGGAAATTGATTATGATTGCTAGAAGAGTGTTTTTGCTTGTTGGTGCAATATATTGCTTGCGTTCATTCACGTTATCAATGACACACTTACCTTCACCAAACCCAGCTTGTCCTCAAGTTTACAGAGAAAAATCCACATATTTATATTCAACCTTCATGGGCTATTTCACTGGGCAGTCATTCTGCAGCGACTTGCTGTTCTCTGGACATACTTCAGTATTAATGCTTGGGATTTGGATTATTTTCAGTATTCCTGCCAACCATGATTCAAACTTGAAAAAAACAATCACTAGCAGCGCCCTATTTCACCAAAATCTGGCCAGGATTTGCTCAATTTGCATTGCTTTCGCTGGAATATTTTCAATTGCTCAAAGCAAGCTGCACTATACCGTTGACATTATCCTGGGTATTATCATATCAGGATTGGTGTTCGTTTGTTACACTGCATGCATAGGGTGGGCTTCAATGTACTGGTACCAAAATTTGAATCAAGACTCTGATGGTGATAGTTCTCAAACGTCTGAAATCCTTCCAACAGAGCAGCTATACGATGGAATGGGTGTTTACAATCCATTGCCAATGAAATTGATTTGCTTTGTTGGCTGGCTAGATGCTGCCGACTTGCGAGTCCTTGACTACCACAACAATTCATATACACAGAGCATAAACATCCTTTAATCTATTCACTAATGTAATAAAGACAATAGATTAATGAAACGATTTATTCGGAAATGAGTGTGACCATTTATTCGTAGATGAGTCTGTCTAATCCACGAGCAACGGACTTGACACCTTGTGGGAACCACAAAGCAATTTCCTTTTGAGCGGATTCAACAGCATCAGATCCGTGGCAAAGGTTCTTACCAACATCAATGCAGAAATCTCCACGGATAGTTCCAGGAGCAGAGTTCAATGGGTTGGTTTCTCCCAAAAGCTTACGTCCAGTCTTGACTGCGTCTTTTCCTTCCCAGACCATACCGACAACTGGGCCGGAAAGCATGTAGGCAACCAATTTAGGGAAGAAGGACTTGGTCTTGAGGTCTCCGTAGTGTTCTTCCAAATGTTCTTTGGTTGGGTGCATCAATTGGAGAGCGACGAGCTTGTAGCCCTTGCTTTCGAAACGCTTGATGATTTCACCAACGAGTCCACGTTCGACACCATCTGGTTTGACCTACGATTAGACGAATTCATGCCATAATGTAAGTTTGTTCAGTGTTTGCCATTTTGAAAATGAGATCTGCAAAAAAAATTTAATGGTGGCTTGGGGAAACGTTCAAGTGAGGAACGAAACAAATCCGCAACTAGAACTGAAATGAAGAAATGATTTTATTCAATTCACAATCGCTTGAATTCAAACACTGGAGTGTCAGGCTTGAATGGAACTCCCAATTCTTCCAACTTTTGGAATGTAGCAGCAAAGTCTTTGAAGAATAGGGACTGGTCTTTGGCGTATAAATCAACATACTTTCTAAATGACTTGTCATTGATAAGAGCCAAGTCAGATGGAAGCATCATGAGAGATGAGGTCTTGTTGTCAACATATTGGAATGGTCCAGCCCATTTCTTGGCTACCCATCTTTCACTCAACAAAAGCTACCATTAACTTGGAGTTACTTTAAAATATTCGTTAGAAAAGGTGGTTGGAGCAAAAGTCCATGGTCCGTCAAATCCAGATCTGTCAGTGTGGCACTAGGTTTAAATTCGAAATACTCTTCCTAAAGCGTGAGCTCCAGACAATGTAACGATTTCTTGGTCATTGAAGCCCATTCTGTAAAAGATGGAACGTAACTATGATTAATTTGATTTTACGTGGTCGTGTGTTTTTGAGGCATCTGGTAATCTACCATCTGGGGTGCAAGCTTCAGCAGTTACTGCATCAGATCTTCCTGGTCTCCATTTAATGGTTGGACCTCCCATTTCTTGAATGGCGGCAACACCAGCCAAAGACCATAAATCAGAGTATGAAATCTTTGGGAATTTCTTTTTAATTGGTTCAAGTAAATCTCTTGCAACACCGAGACCTAGATTTAGTATTCAATTACCAGCATTGGCTCCATGAGCACTTTCTGGAGCAAATCTCATTGTAGCGCCGTTAGATCCACCAGTTCCTGGACAATTAAAGATCGCTTACCAGTCTTCACATCATAAGTACCGGCAGCGTGCCATGCCAAACGGACAAGGACTGGTCCATAGGAGCCATCGTCATAGTCGTTGTTTTCCAAGACTTCGGCAATAGCATTGTAAACTTCTTGGTAGTTGACTGGTTTGTTTTGTTCTAGATCAATTCGAGATTACCAGTGTAGTAGTAGTAACCACCTCCAGCAAGAGCGGCAAAGATTACGGTGTACAACAAAGTGTTTGAACTAGATTCAGGAGCTGCTTTTGGAGCCGGAGTTGGCTTTGCAGCTTGAGTAGTTTGGAATCTTGGTTTTAAAAAAGCAGGAGAGCGTCTGCCAATCGTTGAAAAGAGTCTTCGGGCGATCATTTGGAGATGATTTCTTAAAATTCCGCCTTCACTTTTTTAGCTAATTTTAGGCACAATATCAGCATGACATTTTATGGAAGACTGATGATCAAATACCCATTTGCAACTCAAGTAGTAACAACCGGTAGCTGTCTAATAACCTAGGATTCCTATTCGGGGCGGGGGATTTTATTACCCAGACTCTGTTTGAAAAAAACGACAAGTACGATTATTTTAGAACCGCTAGGTTAGTAGGTAAGCAGTTGCTCATTTAGGGTTCGGATCTTTAATCGCTGGTCCTTGCATGTATCTATAGATTAATTCAGGGTTCACTGGTACCGATTTCTCAACAAAAGAATAACTGTAAAAAACCCCCTACTTCTTCGAGTAATACTAGACCAAGGATTGTATGCGCCAACATTTATAGGTGTCTTTTTTGTGTACAACGGCTTGATGGAAGGTAATTCCATTGAACAAGTCAAGCAGAAACTGGCTATCGGGTACAAGCCCGCATTGTTGGGCAATTACACTATCTGGCCTGCTGTTCAACTGATTAATTTCAAGTTTGTACCCCTAAATTATCAGACTGTAGTTGTAAATACAGTGGCTATAGGGTGGAACACTTACCTTTCAATTCTAAACCAAAGAAGCAAGATCAAATCAGAATAAACCCCACAGTTTGCAGTGATTGTTGTCTTTTGAAGATATCCTGATTTCATTTCAACTTGCTCCTAAACTTTATACTCTAGTCACCCATAGTGGCAAATGAAGGCTACCGCTGTATACTATGCCCTGATCATGTGTGAGGTGTTTAGATTCCACATTGAGATTCCACATTGAGAATGATGGCTGATAACGCATCCAATTTCGATCCAAGTGCCGTGAATTCAAAAGACATGACGATCTATAATAATCTAATGTACCTTTGCTATAATTTATTCTATCCCACTCTGATGCATCAAGATGAACAGGAAATAGCGCGGCTTTCAATCAAATTTCTCGGTTCTCTTTTATCATGTGCCTCATGTCACACCAAATGCTTTTTTTATAAGGTGCCACCCAAAAATCTTGGGAGTTGAGGCTAAATTCTCCTGAACTTTGATCCCATGATTGAAAAAGACTAGGGCTGAGGGGAGAATCTCTTGAAAAAGTCTTTTTTGAGACATCTTTTGATTTTTTTGCAAATTGCATTAATACACCATTATACCACCAATCTTTTTCTCGGAAACCGTCTTTGTCAAATTTTACGAATCCCATGAGAGTGAAAATTTACACCTGGTTCAATAAATCCAGTTAATAGTTGCTAATCTCCCTTCATCATTATTCATTCTTTGCATCACCTTCCATTTTCGGGAAATGACTTCAGCCACAATTCATTAACGGCTCGAAAAATTTCCTTTAAAACCACCACTTTTTTTGCAAGAATTCACCTCTTAAGATGGTAATAATTAAGCCTAATTGTAGAAATCTGAAACATTTTTATTTGGTGTGACTACTGGTATTGCTGTTGTAGCAACTGTACAGTATTTAGTTCAATTAGCCTCATATGCATTCCCACAACAAAAGACTACTAGTAGTGGAATAATCAAACCGGTTCCAGTAAGATTCAAGCAAAGCGAAGAGCCTGTAGTAGACACTGCTGTCAACTCTGAAGTTGGTTCATCAGTCACTCTTTCCCGACCTCCATCCCCAAAATCCAGCTTGCCGTCCGTATTGGAAACTTTGGATAACCAATTGGTTGTTTCCTCTTCCAAGCTGCAAAAGATTGTTTTGCATATGGTCTCTGAATTTAAAAAGGGTTTAATGAATGACAATGAAAATATTGCCATGTTGCCTTCCTTTGTCGTTAATAGACCAAACGGCACTGAAGTTGGTGACTACTTGGCATTGGATTTGGGTGGCTCTAACTTTAGAGTCTGCCGTGTTACTTTGGAAGGCTTTGGAAACATCAGAATGACCCATGCGAAATATACTGTCTCTAACGAATTGAAAACTGGCTCTGGAGAAAAATTGTTTGACTTTTTTGCTGAATGTATTGGTTCTTTCTGTAAAAATCAAGGCTTGGATACCGGAAAATCCATTCCTATGGGATTCACCTTTTCTTTCCCTGTTGAACAAACTGCTATTAATAAGGGTAATATTTAATTGATTATAGGAACTTTGATGACTTGGAGTAAAGGTTTCGTTTGTGACGGCGTTGTTGGACAAGATGTTGTTGACCTATTGCAAAGATCACTGAAAAAGAAGGGCTTGAACATTGAAATCAAAGCTCTCGTGAACGACACTGTTGGTACTTTAATGGCACATGCTTACTCTGATCCTCAAACCTACATTTCCGTTATTCTCGGAACTGGAACCAATGCAGCCTATGTTGAAAAAGTTGACAATATCCGCAAATGGGGTACTGGAAACGGTGAAGTTATTATCAATACCGAATGGGGCAACTACAACGAAGCTACCATCCTCCCGCTTACTCCTTGGGATCTTAAATTAGATAGACGTTCTTCAAACCCAAAACATCAAATTTATGAAAAGATGATCTCTGGAATGTACTTGGGAGAAGTCGTCAGACTAATTCTTGTTGAACTAGTGAAAGCTGGAGAACTATTCAATGGAATGGGATCTCAAACTCTTTCTACCCCTTACAGATTCGATACCGCCTACATGTCTAGAATTGAAAGAGATCACTCTTTGTCATTGGCTGATACCAAACAAGTATTGGAAGATGTAATGGGTGTTCCAAAATCAAGTGTAGAAGATCGCCGTATTGTCAGACACGTTTGTGAATTAGTTGGTACCAGAGCAGCTCGTCTTGCTGCCGCTGGTATTGCTGCTTTGGTAACTAAAATCAACAGATTAGATGCTTGTACTGTAGCTATAGATGGATCACTGTACGAACATTACCCTCACTTTGGCAACAGAATGAGAGATGCTCTTCGTGAACTTCTTGGTATCACTGCTGAAAATATTTTACTCGAACAAGCTAGAGATGGATCTGGACAGGGTGCTGCACTAATTGCCGCCTTGGCTTAAATAAAAACTTGCAAGTTAAAATATAACTTAAATTTTACTGTAGTGGGATGCTTTGAGGATTACGAAAGACATTCAAAGGATCGTAAGACCTCTTGATTCGCTTTAATCGTTCAAAATTCTCTTTGCCAAAATACTTTTCTCCATAGTCTTTACCCAAATCCAAATCGCAATAATTTTGGTAATGTTGACCGTTCACGATTCCCTGTATTGAGCGTTCAAAACGATAGATCCATTCATACTTGTATGAAGTTGATGCTTCATCTTTTTCCAAAGGTACTCGGTACTGCATAGAGAATAAAGAGTCGCGATGGTTATATGGAGTATCAGTATTGGATATTTTGGAAAAGATTCCACCCAATGCTTCTATCTGAATCCACGAACCGGAAGGAGATTGGTTTACTCCTTCAACTATTATATTGATTTCATCGTCATTCAAATATTTGGAGACGTAATCCATCTTGTATTTTCCATATTCCTTTTCATGCAATGGTAATTGTGGTGGTACTTTAAGTATATCTACTTTTTTACAACTGAGTGTCCACATGAAGCTCTTTGCCCCCAAAGCATCACATTTGTCTGTCCTTACATCCATGATTATACCGGATTCAGGAACCATTCCAGATTCCTTTAAAATAGCATTAAGCTTCTTCATTGGACCATTGTACTGCCCCTGAAGGATTGATCCATTATTCATCAGATTAAATTGCGTTGTTAATTCCGGATCTGCTGTGGGGAAGTATGCAATCCAGCTTTTGAGCAAGTCAAAAGAATGGATCTTATCGTATTTCAGTGTGAACATTGTAATTACAGGTGTTTTAAATAGTTTGATTGTAAATCTAGTAATAATCGCAAATGATCCAGATGAACCTCCTCTTAAAGCCCAAAATAAATCAGGGTTTTCTGTTGAGCTGATTGAAACTGCTGTTCCATTCGATAATATCGCTCGCATTCCAACAGTTCTATCAGCTGCCAACCCTTTTGATCTTGCTGTTGTTCCATATCCTCCACCACCGATCAATCCAGCTATACCGACTGAAGGACACGTACCACCATTGAAATTATAACCTCCTTGATTGTATATTTCCGTGTACAAATTTCCTAATCTAGTCCCCGCACCAACAAAAGCCAATCCTTCATCTTTTCCAACATTGAACACGTGAACATAATTGATATTGGATAAGTCTATAACTAACGCATTATCGCCTGATGAAAAGTTTTCATACGAATGGCCCCCACTCCTTGGTATAGGAGTTAATCCAAGCTGTCTGCTGCAGTTGACTGCTTTAATAACATCTAATTCACTTTGTGCAAAATAGATAGCTGCTGGCTTCCTAGCTACCCTAGCCCTTTCGCCAGATGCGAACCTTTGATAATCATTATCAATTGGTAATACCACATTATCAGACCCCAAGCAGCTAGTGAGAGCGTTATTTGTTTGGTTCACTGTTGGAATGCGGTAACTGTATGGCAAGTGGACTTGAAATAACTTTGCAGACACTATTGCAAGTAAAAAGTACATCATGAGTAAAATGAAATTGTGGGCGGTATTTATACCTTTTTTTCTTATCATTGCGATAAGCTTGGCCACAAAAAATGTTTAAAAAGTTTCTGGAAACAACTGCGGATGGTAAAAGCCACTGTAATCAAATTGGACCGCAAAAGCTACTGTAATCAAACTAATTCATTTTGCCCAATTGCACACAGGGAATTAGCGAGAAACGTGTAAAATGAAACGCGCTCGATAAATGATAAATAATTTATTGTAGCGGAACAGATTGCTCGCTTCTAAATATGTTGTGAGGATCATATCTTGGCTTGATTTTCTTTAGTCTGTCGAAATTCTCTTGTCCCCAATAAGCGACACCGTAATTTGGACCAATATCCATGTCACAATAGTTTTGATAGTGTTGTCCGTTAACGAATGGTTTAAGTGATTGTTCATAGTTTAGAATCCATTGGTAATTTGGTGCGGTTCTATCCTGGCCCTTTTGCATTGACACTGCGTACTGCATAGAGAATAAGGCATCTCTATGTACATAAGGAGTAGCATTAGTAGGAATTGTTGCAAAAACACCTCCAAGTGCTTCAAATTGAATCCAGGCCCAATCAGGACTATTTGCCAAACCATCGACTACAGCATCAATCCCAGCCTGTGGAAGTAAAACTGAGCCATAATCAGATTTTGATTTACTGTATTCCTTGTCATTTTGACTCAAGTAAGTCGGAACATTGAGAATATCCACTCTATCACATGAAGAAGTCCACATGAATGCTTTTGCTCCTACAGAGTTGCAATTATCACTCCAGATTTGCTCTTTAATTCCGCCAAAGGACAGCATCCCAGAATCTTGAATCATCTTTTGAACCTGATCCTTGGTTCCCAAAAATTGTCCAACTAGAGTTGATCCATGCTTGTCAACGTTGTACTGAGTTGTGAGTCTTGCATCACTGCTTGGGAAATATCTCATCCAAGCAGCCAATAATTCTTTTTGCTTGGTGTTGTCAAAAGCGATTTTGAACATTGCATTTTGGGTTGTTTTGAAAACACTGATAACAAACTCTGTAATGATACCAAAAGAGCCACTGCCACCGCCTCGAACAGCCCAGTACAAATCTTGGTGTTGAGTGCTATTGGCAACAACAATAGTTCCGTTGTACAGTACCATTCTAATTGAAACGACACGGTCAGCAGCTACACCAAATTGTCTCGCGACCATACCATAGCCACCGCCAGATACATGACCACCAATTCCTACTGTTGGACAAGTACCTCCGTTAAAGTTGAAACCTCCTTGATTGAAAATATCCGAATATACTTTTCCTAGTCTAGCACCAGCTCCAACCTTGGCTAACCCAGTATCTCCATTATTTGCAGTGACAGTTACGTAGTTGATTGCAGCTATATCCACCACAATTGCGTTATCTTGTGAAGAAAAATCTTCATAAGAATGACCACCAGCTCTTGGAACGACATGGTTAATTCCTGCCTTTTGTGCACATAAAACTGATTTTACTACTTGCGCTTCATTTTGTGCCAATACTACACCAGTTGGATGTCTTGGTACTCTTGGGCGTTGACCTACAGAAAATAAAGCATAGTCCCCATGTGTAGGAGTAATATAGTCAGCTGATGGCAGAACACTACCCATGCATGACTGAAAACTGACAGCTTTGTCAGCGGGAAGAGCCAATGCGCCGAGAATCAAAGTTGAAAGGATCATTACTGTTCTCGCAATTGGTTGTCCTTTTATGTGGGGGACCCTTTAAATTCGAAACTTTCAAATCCTTTTAGTCAAAACCATCGGCGTAATTTCAGTTTGTGATAAGCAATCAATCCGCATAAGATTCCAAAATAGGAATTATTAAACAATTTGAAAAAAATATGCATGAAATGGTATAACCCACCAGGCATGGCACTCAGGCTGGCCAAAGGAGCAGGAAGGAGGTTGAATATGGTTGACTGATTCAAGTTCACACATTTGGTAGCGGATCCCATTCGTGATTCATATTGCATTTTTGACAGTTTTAATATTTCTTGGCTGTGCAACTGTTTTTGGCACCTCAACAAACCAAATGGTGATTTAATATATCGCAAAGTAGTGATAATACAATCGCAAGCCAAACAAAGAAACCCGAGATTAGACACTGTTGTATCAGATTATTATATATGAGAATTCGATAGAGAGTATTACTCAAATTTCACTGCCCCATGTAATGATACGAGTTCCACATTCAACAACCAAAAATCTAAACTCTGAAAAATAGTTCAAGGTATCGCGTTTAGAATGGCAACATCACATTTGACAAGAGACATCCCTAAATCCCAGCAAAATTCAGGATTGAATACAGGGATCCATAGAGACACCAACATTTTCGCTCAATGTCACCAAGAGTTAGTTGCGTTTGTCGCGCAGTGTGTTTCATTAAGGACTGGAAGCGAAACTAAAGTGAAAACCAAACCGGAACCGATGATTGGTATGAGTGGGCTGCTGGATGAGAATGTAATACAACCTAATTCAAGAAATATTCGTTTGTCGCAAAGATACAACAGAAAATCGAAGATACTCTTGGCCCTTTGTTAGATCAACAACTAAATGAATCTAGTGGTAAAACATAATTTATAGAAGCGGAGCCTATCGTACCATTACTTGTGGATAAAATCTTATCTTCGTCGCAGTACATACAATTAGTGGATGCTATTGCAAAGGATGCTGCAGAGAGCGCAAACGAGCTTTTGAATCACTTGCCAAACTTGCAAAAAAAGAACTTGAACTCGCTAGAATTCCAAAATCAAAAGAACGATTCTTCATTCTCTGGACATTCTTCAAGTTCTGTACAGTCCTGCTCTTTGGGTTCATTATCATCTGGTGTATGTCCTGGAGTGGACGATCTGCAAACAATTATATCCCAATTACATCCAAGCTTGGCTTTTCCTATAAGACTTAGCGGAGCGCAAGTAAATAGTTTTAATATAGCTGCTCGCTTCATTTTCGGTTGGAGATTTACTGGCGGATGAATTTTGGAGTCTTTCAAAAGCAGCGATGCAAGCAGCATTACTGGACTCTGACACACAGATTGCCCTCATTGCACTACAAATTTACGCAAGGGCTTTCAAGTTAGCACCACCTTATATGGTGCCAGAAGTATACATCAGCTACACCAAACAACTACATCAATCGTTTCAAAATGGGCCCGAGCTAAAATTAAACATGGGCTTGGATATAAGAGATCCAAGAGTAGAACTAAGAGTGAAACAAGTATTTGGTATTAATCTCAGTTTCGATTGCTTGGTCAATTTATGACTCATCTTCCTTCATTCTGGTTCAGATTTCCTGAAAATGTGTTCAACAATGTAATGAACTCGACGGTACAGCTACTGAAAACTGCTTCCAACCATAACCAGATCACTGCTCTTCACTTTCTTGCAATTGTAGATCCACAATGTATGTGGTACGAAAAGTGGATGATGAGCGACTTAGGTAGAAAACAAATTATAATATCAATGGATAGAGGAAACCTAATTTCTTTCCTTGTCAGCCATTTTATTCAGTATTCATCAATTTTAAATTCAAAAAATACTAATACTGGCTTGGAAGTTTCAGGAAATGACCTACTGGTTGAAGATGTGGATCAGAATGAGGATGGAGACACAACTAATCTAGTCACGCCAACAGATATTGAATATTTGCACTTTTTGCATGTTACAATGATGATATCTCGGCTATTAATGTGTTCATATGGCAGGAATTGCTTTCCTGTGAAAATTGACACTACCAAATCTCCAAATAGTACTTTACAGGATACTTTGGAAGGTAAATATACATTAATATAAGAATCAGAAAGTATTTCTGTTGCTGGGTTCTTGCATATACTTGTTCGGCATATTTCTTCCAAAGGAAGATTAACGGCTGACACTTTGCCTGAAGATCCACATTTGACATTTTTCAGAATGCCAAGAGTAGTCTCAAGAATAATTAGGGATCTGGCAGGTGCTGATTTCCCATGTAGGGTGGAATTATTGCAAGAAAAGTATTTGAATGAAATCCTTTTTCCAATTCAACAAGCATTAAGGAAAGATTATACATTATCGGATGAAACGACTTTACTTGCAATTGCAGAAACCCTGAGCTATATCGCATCAGCTGATTTGGGACGAAAATTCATTCTAAGAGGAGAAAGCGATTTCCAACAAACACTATACAAGCTTATTCCCAATGATTCCAAAAAGTCGAATGATACACTCGATACCATTGTAAAGTTGGTTCAGTTGGGATGCAGCTCTAAAAACAAGTTCTCAAAACAACTATTGGGCGGATACATATTTTTCCTTCGACAATTCTACAGAACTTGCGAAGGGCTTTTGTGGCTGTCAAAATACAACCTTCATTCTACTCTCGCCAAGGCGAGGAAAGAATCTGATGGACAAGATACCGATTGGGATAATTTGCTGATCGATAACCTATTGAATTTTGGTGCAACACCCAAAGGTGTTGTTCTATTAAATGAATCAGGGTCAATGGATACATGTGTGTCTTACATGTTCAACAGGTAATTTGTGCCAACGTTAGATATCAAAATAATCTTCAAGTCAGCAAATGCGAAAAGTTTGGATATGGCACCCTAGTGTCTCAAATTTCTACCACCAGACCTGGTTTTAAAGCATTATGGGAAGCAAATTGGATTCATACTGTTCTCAATGATATTTGGGCAGTTTTAGAGTGCGACAAGCCATTTGACACCCCATCACTAGATATTGATGATCATAGCACAGGAAAAACAATTGCCAATTTGATGAAACTTTTAACTACCTTTCCTGCTTTATCCAAATGCTTGGAATTGGAAGAAAACAGTGATAAAGGAAGAGGAACAGTAACGGACTTTTTCATGTCTACCATCTTGATAGATTTAGGGGAAGAAACTCAATTGATATCATTTGATGAATCAAGACAGGCGGGATTAAGAATTCTAAAACACGTTGTTTCTGGTTTGGATTCCTTAATTCTACTACAGGTGAAATTTGCATATCAAGAGTCGCTATACCGGCAAATTAATGATTCTTACTTGAAGGCTGGTAATTGGATTTGATATTAGAAGAAGAGGCGGAATTTATTATAGATGAGAATTCAGTACTATGCAACCACATAATGATTGCGTCTTTGACGATGGGAGGACCAAATGAGCGTATGTTACCGCCGGCAAAGATCACTAGACCTGATGAACTGGACGGGTTTATTTACTCTGGCTCAACTATCCCTGAAAATGTGTATATTTACAAACCTGCATCAAAGACAACCCTTGTAGGAATGGCAGAAATTGATGAATGCACAACAATTGATGATTTGCAGTGTGCATTCAACAACTTTTTAGAGAAAAGCAGCACATTGCCATTTGAAATTGGACAGAGAATAATCAAAACTGTATTGAAAATTACAAGTACTCCAAACACATCCACTTTGGAGTTGGGTTGGACAAAAATCAAAGCAAGACACAGCACAGCTAAAAAGGTACATAATGCTAACGTAGAATACTGAGGTACTGGATAAATACCAGCGTTTGGGAACACTTATGGTTGCCAGATATGCAAACATCTTGCTTGACAGTAAATCTCAATCCAGGTTGAAGGAAGATCTTTCCAAAGTTTTACTATATGCAGAATCACTACAGCCTGATGTCAACAGTAAACAGTTTTCTGGGTTTGATTGGTTCACTGCCACATTATATTTGATATTTGGAGGAAACACAGATGATATTAATGAGGCACTAAAAATACTTTCCGAGAAACTGCCTTCAATCTATATATGGCCACAGTTTAGCATTTCATGCATGACTTTTATAACTTTGGATAGTCAGATTGCATCTGTTATTCCAACAATATGCCACTGGGTAGAGGCAATTATTGAAGTTGAATTGCCAAAAGTCTCGTCTGCATTTACATTATCCGGTTGCACTCCTACACAGGTAACATTAGTTTAACGGGAGATGGTTCAACAATGGGTAAGAGAATTATTCTGGAATTTCCTTGATTTTTCAGAAATCCAAAATTTTGTCTTGACTTGCATGTTGTATGGCGTGGACTATCAAGTATACTTTTGCGTAGCCCTGATTCGCCATTGCAAAGAGTTACTTTTGGCCGCGGCTAGAGATGAAGTATTTATTCATACTATCCATGACCCCAAGCTGAGCCTTGGCTTCAAGACAGTTGATTACCTGCCATTCATGCATCAACTTAAAGAAAGACACCGCGACATGGTTCTAAAGGACTTGATCTCTATCGCATCTCAGCTAAAGTAATAAACCGCTAGATTGACCCTTCAATAGTATTTCCGGAATATTTCTACCAGAAACCAAAATTCGTGAATTTGAGAATTTTGAATTTCAAAAAAAGAATGTCATCTCATTTCCTTCCCTCCATAAAAACTGCATCCTCAGTATCATTAGCAGACGCAAGAAGGCGCTCACTTGGACTCTACAAGCAATGGCTCAGATCAGTACAATAGTTGTCTAATATTTAGGCTCCAGCAATTGTCGATATTTACCAATTGGATATTACCAGCGCAGCCATTAGACGAAGAGTAAGACAAGAATTCGAAACCAACAGATATGTCAGAGATTCTCAAGTTATAGACATTTTGCTATTCAAAGGAAGAGTCGAGCTGGAAGAAACCCTCAACCACTGGAAACAAAAGACACATGTGATGCGATTCTTCCCTAATGATGAATATGCTCAACCTAAGCCTGTTGATTTTCTGAATAAATTCTACGATGGGGTCTGATTATCATCACTTCCTCAAAATAAAGATACGTCATCCTAATATTTTTCAATAAAATGAATGTTGACAAGTACATTACAGGAAAGGGAATAAGCAATCAGCAAATAACCTTTGAATTACCAAAGACCGACAAAGGGAAAATCCAGAATGCCGGTGCAATAAAATCAGAGTTACAATCAATAAAATACAAGGCAAGGAACACTGAAAGGGATACCTTGGAACCAGTGGGAAAGCCGCCAACAAAAATGAGGTTTGTATTCTTAATCAGTAGACCAAAAAGCGCTGCTCAGGCACTGTTGAAGAAATATGCTGAAATTGAACAGAAAATGGGAAAACCGAATAGATGTCAAAGTGCATCAATGATAACTAATAGCAAGAATTCTATGCTTATAAATGCCAAAGCTATCTCACCCTCAACCCCTAAAGAAACCGTTGCTGATTATCTGGAGCAATGGATTGACAGCGGAGGTAAAATCAATCCCACTCAGTCATCAAAATCTCTCGATCCCATTGAATATGATATATTGGGGTACACTATCAGGTCAATCAAACGAAGCGTAGCTTCACCATCAGTCAGATTTCAGCTGGACAGACCAAAGCGTTACCAAACTATCCAGTCATTGAAAAGACCATCATTCAATACAGATATATTTGTAGCGGAAAAGGAAACCTCCAATACGGAAACAAAGGATATGATGGAAGCCCAGTACCCTGGGGTTTTACTAGCCAGAAGGCAAGCAAGTAAACTGGAAGAGAAAAAAGAATCGTTTCTGTTTATTGGGGGCTTGACGCTTACTTCTCCCCAACAAGCAGATAAATTTTCTAAACAAAGGTGGAATCACAGGTATTTATTTGTTAATCAAAGGCCAAAAAGTTGCAGCCAGATAAACCGGACCGCCAATTACTACAATCCGCATATACCGTCAGTACCGCCTCTAGAAATAAGCAAAATCTCACTTTGTTCATCCAAACCTATCGCGGTGAAACCCAAAGTTTTACACAGACCATCCACAGCAAAGATATCATCCCAAAATTCATTACCGACGATAGACTTAATTCCCTCTACGCCATTAGAACTAACTTATTCCCAAATATAAACCAATTAAAATTTCTGTCCGAGATAATTTTGTCCAAGAAACTTTTTTCAAATCTAAAAAATGTCAACTGTAAGAGATCAATTTAATTCTAGGATCGCAAGAGAGATAGGGACTCATTGGAGCCTGAAGACCCAAACCAAGCATTCGATCAATTATCTGAGGCTGCTGAGGATGATCGATTGGAAGATGATATGTTTGATACTCAACCAATTCCTGAAAGCGATGACGATGGCGAAGATTTGTTTGGTGACAATTTGGACAGGTACTCGCTATTAATTAAGGGATTATCGAGAAAAAGAAGAGGAGGACAACTATGAATTGGAATCTGTTGATAATCAAGAATATGATCCTATTAGCAGAGATGCCAGGCTTGTTGCTGAACATCAAATGAGACGAAGAGATCTTGCTAGTGGAAGAATAGCACCTGGCTTAGCTGAAGATGGTAATATTATCTTATTGCAGATGACTTTTTGGATGAACCAATGCCTGTTCGTAGGAGAAGAAGGGATGTATATATGGAAGATATTGATGTCGATGATGACGAAGTTGTAAGCGAAATATAATATAGGCGCCTTTAGATCAAGAAGGTTTACGAGATGTAAAAGGTTCTCTTAGCGATTATGTGACTATGGAGGCTCCTAGCAAGACAATCAAGAATGAATTCCATCGATTCTTGACTTCTTTTGTGAATGAAAATGGTGTTTCTGTTTATGGGGAAAGGATCAACAAAATGTGTGAAGCTGAAAGCCAAAGTTTGGAAGTTGACTATGCTCATCTTTGTGCCACGAATGCTACTCTTGCATTCTTCTTGATCAACGCTCCTGCTCAAATCTTGCCACTATTTGATGCTGTTGCTATGGAAGTAGTATTGGCTGGGTTTGAAAATTATGAAAGAATTCACAGTGAAATTCATGTTAGAATTGCCAATCTGCCAGCTGTTGAAACACTACGTGATTTAAGGTAACTTAAATGTTAAGATAGACAAATTCATTTGAATACTTTAGTTAGAGTTACTGGTGTGGTTACAAAGAGATCAGCTGTATATCCACAGTTGAGATTGGTAAAGTATGACTGTGTAAAATGTGGTGCGGTTATTGGGCCATTTTATCAAGATTCCAACAGAGAAATTAGAGCTCAAAGATGTAACAACTGTCAATCCAAAGGACCATTTAATTTGAATTCTGAAGAGACTATTTACAGAAATTACCAGAGACTTACTCTGCAAGAAAGCCCTGGTTCCGTTCCTGCTGGAAGACTGCCACGTAACAGGGATGTTATCCTCTTGTGGGATTTAGTCGATTGTGCAAGACCTGGAGATGAAATTGAATTAACTGGGGTATATATGAACAGCTTTGATGCTTCATTGAACGTTAGCAACGGATTCCCTGTTTTCAAAACAATTTTTGAAGCAAATCATATTGGAAAGAAGGAAGACTCTTATTCCAGCTTTAGATTGAATGAAGAGGATCAAAGACAGATTCGTACACTTGCCAGAGATCCTCGAATCAGAAAGAGAGTACGAATTTCTAATGTTAGATTATTAAAAGTATTGCTCCTTCTATTTATGGTCATGAAGATATTAAAACTGCTATTGCTCTTTCCATGTTTGGCGGTGTCTTTAAAAATCCTCAAAACAAGCACAAACTTCGTGGAGACATCAACGTACTTCTTTTGGGAGACCCTGGAACTGCCAAATCTCAATTTTTGAAATATGTGGAAAAGACTTCCCATAGAGCCATTTATGCAACTGGGCAGGGTGCTTCTGCTGTAGGTCTAACTGCAACTGTCCACAAAGACCCTGTAACTAGAGAATGGACTCTTGAAGGAGGTGCTCTCGTGATGGCTGACAAAGGTGTATGCTTGATTGACGAGTTTGATAAGATGAATGATCAAGATAGGTAGACTTTGAATAACTTTAGAACTTCCATTCACGAAGCCATGGAACAGCAATCTATTTCTGTATCAAAAGCCGGTATCATTACTACTTTGCAAGCCAGGTGTGCTGTTATTGCCGCAGCTAACCCTCTTTTTGGAAAGTATAACCCTCAAGTAACCTTTTCGCAAAATGTAGAATTGACTGAACCTATCTTGTCTCGTTTCGATATTCTCTGTGTTGTTAAAGATATCGCTGATCCACTAGTGGATGAGCAACTTGCTAGATTTGTAATCAACTCACACATGAAAAGTCATCCAAACTATGACCATGAAGTGGAAGAAACGATAGAAGAAGATGCTGATGTTATTCCGCAAGAACTCTTGAAGAAATACATTATATACGCTAGAGACAATATTAAACCTACAATGCAGAGCATAGATGTTGAAAAATTGGAAAAACTGTATTCAGAACTACGTAGAGAATCAATGATTGGAGGCAGTATCCCAATTACCGTTCGTTACTTGGAATCTATTATCAGAATGTCGGAAGCATTTGCAAGAATGCACTTGAGAGATATCGTTCGTCAAGATGATATCGATCATGCAATTTCGGTTACTATCAAATCCTTCATCTCTACTCAGAAACACACTGTCAAGAAATCGCTCTCAAAGATCTTTGAAAAGTACATGTCATTGGAAAAGGATGACTTTGAACTTCTTAATCATATCATTTCCGAAATCAAGCAAGAACACATGCGATACAACTATTATCAAAACGATCAAATGCCAGATCAAGTATCGTTTGATGTGGAAGAATTAGAATTAAGGGTAATTGCTTTTTTAACATTTAGGCAAAGGAACTCAATATTCACGATTTATCTGCGTTCTTTGAGTCTCCACTATTCCAAAGAAACTTTACACTTGAAGGGTCAACCATTCAATCGCGCATTTGAATTTCAATTAATAAAAAATATAGTTTTTCTTGAATGTTGGTTTCAAAGGGTTTCTTTTCCCCTTTTGAAATGTAGTCCAAAGGTCACCTCGTTTACTATAGACTTTGACGTCACGCTCTCAGCAGCTATAAATGCTTAATTTTCCACATCTCAACTCTCAAACTCAAATGCTCGAATCTCGCTCAGGCCCATGGAAAGACTATGACAATGCCACTTGGTTGGCATCTGGTAGCATTCCGTCTAACAATAGTTATATTTGGAGCCATATTTTTGGTAAATTTGATCTTTGAAACTGCTTTACGATTTCGACCGGCTTATTTATGGTATTTCGTTGCAATAGCCTGCGGTGTGAATGTGATAAAGATCTTTTTATTAGTTGACTATCTCCAAGTCGGTTGGCTAAACAGCAATTGGGACGCTGCTGATGCTATTGTAAGATTTAATTAACGAATAGTACAAAGCATACTCCATTCTGCAATTCTTTATCTACTTTTGCTCCAACTTGGCTTTCTATGTTAGAAAATCCTCCGTTGTCAAGGAAAAGTACTACCTAGACGAAATAGTACTCGGAATTTGCTTTTGTTTGGATGTTGCCTCTGTAGTTCCGTCATTCATGGTAAGTTATTGTAACCTAGACAAACGCCCCGGCGAATATTTGGGACATTGCTTCAAACTGTATCTCTGCCGAAATTTGGATCAACCTGCTTTATTTTGACTGCTACTACTTGTTTAGAGTTATACAGGTATTACTACGCGGAGATAAGCTAACCAGAGCAGAATTAACCATTCTTCTTCCTTTGGTATGGACTGTATCAACTGCCCTTATGTATATCTCTGGAACTGAAATGTACGCCTCGAACGAAGCAAACTTTTATTCAAATGCATACTGGAATTTAGCATCCGTAATCTATCCTATCGTTTCTATTCAATCGTGCGTTTCTGCCGAAATCGCCAACTACTATCAACGTTCGGCAAAGACCAACTCCAAAGGAACTACCGTCCACTCTACTGTAGCCAAAAAGATAGATACTGATGCTAAATAAAGTTGCTGTTTGTATTTTTGACATGGGTTTTAGCAAGTTGTTTTGCTGCCCGCCCATCTAGTAAAATTCTCCGCCATAATCGCGTTTGGGAGTGAAATTTAAAATTTCACAGAAATGTTATTCCAGAGCTTTAAATTGCAGCCAACCTTTCTTGCATTATTGGTGAAAAAGACAGTGACTTGTCTGTGCGTTTCAAGCCACAAACTGCACAATGAACTAATGCGTACGAAACGGTTTAAAGTTAGGCTGTATTGGAATAAAACAGTGCATGATGGATTTACTCCAAGTTGCTGTTTTAGTATTGATAGGACATTGCACTAGAAAACTAGCTGGCCAATGCCACGTTCTTGGCCGCCAACAAGGCGCCATGACATTTGGATGGGCACTTTAGGTGCGCCTTTTTCTGAGCTGCATTTAAATACTACTCAGCCTCTTTACTTTCAAAACATGTTGGAAACTCGGTCTAGTCCTTGGACAGCTGCAGACAATGCATCCTGGCTAGCATCTGTGATATTTGGCGCCATTTTCTTGATCCATTTGATCTTTGAAACAATTCTTCGATTCAAAGCTTCCTATGTGTGGTATTTCGTGGCAATTGCATGTGCAATCAATGTCTTGAAAATATATCTTTTGGTTGACTATCTGCAATTGTATTGGTTGGATAACAACACTATCGCGGCAGATCCAATTGTACTTCTTGCTAATTTTAGTATAAGGCATACTCTATCTTGCAGTTTTTTGTTTATTTCTGCTCCAACTTGGCGTTCTATGTTCGAAAATCTACAGTCGTAAAAGAGCGTTTCTATATTGACGAAATTATACTAGGTGTATGCTTCTGTTTAGACTTGGCATCTGTCATTCCTTCCTTCATGGTAATGATTATCTAATACAGACAAATGCTCCAGCCAACATTTGGGACATTGCGTCAAACTGTATTTCTGCTCAAATTTGGATCAACTTGCTCTATTTTGACTGCTATTATCTGTTTAAGGTCATTCAAGTGCTTTTGCGGGGAGACAGGATGACAAGAGCAGAACTGACTATCTTGCTTCCTTTGATTTGGACAATATCAACAGCATTAATGTATATATGTGGCACTGAGCTCTACTCCTCAAACCACGCCACCTTTTATTCCAATGCCTATTGGAATCTGGCTGCTGTCATCTATCCCATTGTATCGGTCCAGAGTTGCGTTTCTGCCGAAATTGCAAACTACTATCAACGTAAAAAGTCTGACACACCGACAACGACCACATTCATGACCAAGAAGGATGTGGAATATTAAAATGTTCAATAAATAATATTTCTGTTTATATTTATTGGATTAGTAGGAAATTGTATTTACACAGTTGAAGGATGAATTGTGGTTGCATTTTTGGGTAAAGTATACACCCAGCCTTTTTCAATTACTAAATCCAGAAACTGCTTAAATGTTCTGGATGCCGATATCGTTTTCAAACTACCAAATATAACTAATTTCAGTTTGGCTCTAGTAATTGCAACATTTAATCTCCTCCAATCCTTCATTAATTCACCAGTCTTTGTTAATAAAATAAGCACCTGTTGGGAAGCATTCGATCTAGTCATTGAGATAATGATACATTCTTTATCTCTTCCTTGATACTTGTCTATTGTTAAAGCTTCGACCCTGGGGGTTCTTGATAGGGCTTTTGAAAGTAAAGATAGTTGATGTCGATAAGGTGAAATAACTCCAATATCAGATTCGTCCATGCCATTTCGCACCATAACTTCAACAAGCTAAGTTAGTGCTGTCTTTGCCTGCGATACTAGCTGTACTTCAACTCTATTTTCAATCCACACACCGTGTTTCGTCTCCGTGCCTGGAATATTGTCAGTGTCACAGAATAATACCGAGGTGCTTGTTAGTCAATTGTTACTTTTCTTTCAATACTTGATTGATCCAGCACTGAGAATCGCATTCTTGTAAATGTACATTGGGTATTTCCAATTGCTTCTTGGCAACAGAGTCATTTGCACATAATAGACGATATTCATATACCAGATGATTTGTCAATAGCATAATGTCTTGGTTCATTCTATACTGCAAGGACAGATATGTAATCGCTTGGGGATTCGCTTCGCACAGGTGCTTGAACAAAGAAACTGGTTCAACATTATTTTCATCCGACTGTGCAAATAGTGGAGGTAATTGGTAATGATCGCCCACCAACACAAATTTGTCACTGAACTTTAAAGGACCAATGCAAATAGGAAGCACTATTTGTGAGGATTCATCAATGATACAGTAATCAAACCTTCTTCTAGTGAAAATTGGGCTACAGTTAATACGGGTTTACTGATTGGCTCCTAGTGCAGTGGTAGCCACCACTCTAGCAGAATCATAGTAGATGGAAATTTTTTCAAGGGTATCCATCGCTTCTCTCTCCGATTCAACAACATCTCTTATTCTAGGATGCATCTGCATTAGTCATATTTACTTTTTTCACTGAGCCCAATCGAACAAATTCTATTCCTTTGTCAACCAATTTCAGCGAGATATTGTCCACTGCAGAGTGGGTATAAGCAACCACCAGAATAGATTTTCCTCTTTTAAGTAGCATTTCGATCATGCATGCTCTACAATTATAATTGCTTACATTGTGGTGGTTTTTCCTGTCCCAGGCATACCAAGCAATAGGGTATAATCTTGGGACGCGTTTACTTTAAGCAGTGCATGCATTTGATCAGAATTCAACTCCTTTTGGTACTCTTCAATATATTCGGGCTGATATGGATAGTATCCCGGTGGTTTTGTATCAACGATTAGCTGTTTTAATCTCGAATGTGTAGGATCCACGAACATTTCAAACAAATTACCCCTGATCGAACTCATTCCGCTTGAATAGCTATCCTTTTCAATATTGTATAACGTTTTCTCATCAAAGACCGTCTGCTGTCCCTTTTGCAGGGGTTTATCGCAATACACAGTGATGGAACTTTTGGTAGTGTGTAGAACAAACCCAATTGCCAACGGATGAAAAGAATTGTGCCTGGTCACAATTATAGGTTCTCCATCTACATACCCATACGACGCTAGTGGTATAAATGAAGGGCTATTTTCCATTTTCGTTAATGTATACTCATATTTGAAACTTTGCCCAGAGGATACTTTTGCACTGGCTATAGAGAGTCCAGACATGCAGCTATAGTTAATACCAACATTTACATTTTCATTTGCTCTCTTTTTTCACTCGGCAAAGTCCAAAGGTACTTTGTGTTTTTTTCACTGTTTCTATCCTCTATATCAATAAGCTTTATCCACTTGTTGATAAATTCCATTTGCTTTACGGTTAAAGTTTTTAGAGATTCTTCAAATAGGTTTGCCAAATCTGGCGGAGGTTCTTCATGCTCCACTGTTTTATGGTACATGAAGCAAGTTTCTTTGACAAAGCATCGCTTACATACTGCGGTATTCTCCATCATAGGCGGAATGGTCTTTGTTGATTGGTAATGCGCTATTCTATTCCGGGCAATCATCAATCCGCGAATTTCGTTCTGATTTGTCACAACTGCCTTTGTATCATTTCCGTGCAAATATACTAATAGCGCTTTATCCACCTTGATTTTATATTTGTCTTGCAACAGTAGTGTATATAGTGACGTTTGAGCATTGTGCGAAATGTGCTGCCTTTTCCCCGTCTTTAGTTCCAGTGGGATTTTATCTATGTTAACAAACAAGTACTATTATCCCGCCCCAATACTGTAGCATCAATGTTTCCCTTTATCCCAAACTTTGGAGACCAGATTCGTTCTTCAATGTCCACAATATCTCTAACAATCCCTCCTGGAACTTGGTAATTTTGATTTTTCCAGTTCACAATCAAATCAACTATCTCTACTAACTCATCATAGCACTCTTCGACATCCATTCCAAGACTGTACAGATCAGTGATGGATTCCTGAATCAGATATTTCAGTTTATCTTTCAGCCATTGTGGTTGAAAGTTGTGCGCTTCCATAGCTTCTTGAAATAAATTGTGAGATAAAGTCCCAAAGAACATTGCCTTTGTTGTAGGACCGAAAAATTTCACTTGTTCTTTCAGTACAGACTTTCGGACACATGGAAAAGCGTCTGAAACAGAAGTGCTGGTAATCAAAACATCCGGATCTACGATAATAATCCCTTCAAAGTTTGTAATATGCAATTCATTTACTGCATCTATATCCGGTAAATTTTCATATATCAAATGAATAAACTTGCTAGGTTCAAATTTACATTCCATCCAGTCATCGTAAACATGCACTGTAAATTGTTTTTTCAAATTACCGTCCAAGGCGACTCGAAGCTGATGTTAACAATAAATCTTACTGTGATGGGGTCTGAATATGTAACTTGCAAAATTACGCAGCGAATATAATCCTTCTGTTCCGATTGGAATGACTTTATAAAAGCGAGGAAAGGATTATTGCCCACAGTATCGTTTGGATTCAAGACATTTTCCGATGAATACCTTTTGATTTTTAGAGGCGATGGTTCTAATCCGCTACAGCTTGGCGAACTTGAATTTACATGTATCTGGCGACCAAGTCTTTTTATGGGTGGTGTAGTGAGCCATGATATCCTCTGTTCTTTCCTTTTCATTTTTCGCAGATCAAAAATACAAGAAAATGAACATTGTACTGGAAGTTTCGTCTGTATTTTCATGGTGGGGAATCTACCAGTCGAGTCAAATTAATCTGCCAAAAGGTGCTGTGTCAACTGCATTTGGCGGTGCAATGGCTGGATTTTCAATTGCCGCACTAACGCTCCCGTTTAAAAATGTTCGCCAGTTTCCAGAAACCCTCTTGGAAAGAAGAATTACACCCGCAACACAGAATTTCCACAGCGCAATCAAGTTGGCTTCCTGCCACTCTCTATTTTTCTTATCTTATACCGGATTTCGAGAAGCTATTTACAAAGCGAGACAGAATCAAAGGACAAGTCCGAAAAGAGATCATTTAGATTACTTAAACGACTTTTTATGTGGAGGGTTCTCTGGTTTGATTTATAGAATGGGAGCAATGGCTTATTACAAAGGTCCAGTGGAAAACCCAATGATTACCATGGCACCGCAGCTGCTAACTAAAACTTTCTTGATGACTGGACTGGCTTGTCTGGCATTTGAAACTTTGGGATACGAATTGAAAGAGCATTTCAAGGACGCATTGGAAGATATGAAACAAAAGAACTAACGATGATATGGGAAAATAATAAATTCAAGTCTATTTATACAGCAAATTGGCCGCCTTCTAATATAGGTATTTTTCATTTTTCCTGCACATCAAAGATGAAATTTTCTTCATTTCGCTCCATTTGGAAGGTTGTGTTACCTGTTTGGGGGCCGCCCAACTTTAAAACCTCATTATTCACCCGCCAATGCAAGTAATTTCATACAGTAAAAAACTAGAACGCAGTGCGGTGTCGCCGAACTGATGCTCGAATTATTAATTTTGTTGAGCATGCTTTGCTTACAGGTCTGTTTTTCTGAGGCGTTCGCCTTTGCAAATCACAAGACTCCATGTAGCCCTAGCCCTTAATTGCACTCAAATTGAAACAGAAAATATCTTGGAAAAAAATGTATCAACAAAGGCAATTCGGACAGGGCCAACAATTGAACCAGCAATTCTACGCCCAGCACCAGCAACAGCAGCTAGCGCAAGCACAAGCTCAAAATGGTTATCCTCCACAGAAGCAAACATTGTCAAACATTGATCCAACATTGTTATTGGGACAATACTCTTCTGAAAACATCAAGGAAGAAATGGGGAAGGATTTTTTGAATCACCAATTTGATATCAACATGAATGGGAACATTAATAATGCTGACCAGTTGCTATCTCCGTTAACTCCAACTGAAGATTTTAACAGGGAAAGATCTTCAAATGCAGGGTTTGGTACTTTATAAATTTATCCTAGGAACTAGTATGCCTCAGTCTGGGTTTTATTCCATGTCTGTTCCAGTTCACTCAAATAACGGCTATCCCGCTGTTGATCAGAAAAACTTCTTGCAGCACCCTTCTTCATTTTCATCTTATGGCTCTCCAATGGGGATCAGCAACAATTCGCTACCTGAAGAAGCCGGTGAGCGTCAATCGTAATCATTAATTAATTCTAGAATTGACGCTATAAATGAAAAGCGCAGAAAGCGCCGTGAGTCACACAACGCCGTTGAAAGAAGACGAAGAGACCATATTAACGAAAAAATTCAAGAACTATCGTCGCTATTACCAGAATTTGCATCTGACGCTCAAAACAAACCAAACAAGGGTGTAATCTTACGCCGTTCTGTAGAATATATTAGACATATGCAATTGTTTGCTGCTCGTCAAATGGATCGCACTTTAGAATTGGAACAATGCTTGATGAGACTGTGTCAGAACAGAGGAATTGACGAAAGCGAACTTGGTTTGTCTATGCCATTGGGCACACCTATTCAACTACCTGCTTTGAATCAAAGTAATAATCTAGATTTGGACGGGCCAGATGGCGACTTGTAATTTGAATAAAAATCTTAATATTATGCCCGATATATCAGTTGATGACAGGCTTTTGGCCTCAGACTTGCTTCCTATAAACTTTTTATATTAAAATAACTAACACACTTGAATGGTAGATTGTTCCACACCAAACGTCTCGAAAACCGACTTGGATCTTTCAACGATACGACCGAGATCACTTATTTTGATGTCTGGACTGACTCTTAATTCAGCCGACCCAACTAAATCGCTCATAGTCAAGGACCATACTTGGATATCTACTACTTGGCTGACTCCTTCAATCTGTACTAACCGCAGCTTCAGGTCATCAATATTAAGGGTTTTTGGAGTGCCTTTGATTAGTTAGTATTTACCCTGCATCAATACAATGAAAATATCCTTGAGGACAGAAAGAGTAGTAAAGATTGCAATAACTGCAAAGACAAATGTACATAGAGGATCAACCCATTTGGCTTCTGGTTTATAGTAAACTACAACAGCTGAAATAAGCACTCCAACAGAGCACAGTAAATCTCCGATTGCATGTAACATTGCAGCTCTGATATTGATATCAGTTTGAGTATGCTCTGCAATTCCTTCAGTGGCCTTTACCAAATTAGCTTCTTCGTCAGTATCTTTGGTTGGGGACCTTGCAATGTCATTCCCATCATCTTCATCATGACCAAACACAAAGATAAGAATTCCGTTAACGACCACTCCGCCAATAGCCATAACCAACATATTCTTTCCGTTAATTTCTTGAGGGTGTCTAATTCGGTCAAAAGCCTCCAAAACCAACCCAAGTGTCAACACCCACAACAAGGCAATAGAAGCAAGCGCACCCAATACTTCCATTCGTCTATACCCGAACGGATACTTTCTCGTCTTGCTTTTAGTTGCAAAATAAATTGAAGTTAACGAAATAACGTAGCCGATCACATCCGAGAGCATATGGAAAGCATCGGCGATTAGGGCAAGACTGTTTGAAATATACCCACCAACAAGCTGAACTACAAACAAAAAGAAACAAAACCCAATAGCAAACTTTAGCCTAGTAGTCCTATAATCAGATTTTTTGTTCAATTCAATCTCTGTAAACTCTTGTTTTATACTGTTTAAATCTATACTAGTTGATGATCGAGATCCAAGGGACAAGTCGTATTCTTCAGTCATTAGGTCTATAAATTGAGAAAATTTCGAGGCAGCTTTTTTAAACAACGTTGTTCCAAATTGGGAAGGGAGTGAAACTGAGTGGAAAACGTTAGGTCTGTGCTCCAGGGTCATTTACTAACGGATGATTTAAATAGACGGAGAATTTTATCTACATAAACCAAGTACGTCATTCTTGAATCGCTTCGATATCCACTTGTTTCCATTTGAGGGCCACAAAAACAAGTTTGGCTATCGGGTAATTATCTTTAGTAGAGGGGTTGGTTATTCCGCCATTCCTTTTGACTACGTGCATCAATTTAGGTGGTGGATGGTTTTCTCTCAACTTGAGGCTTGGACTAAACAGACATTGGGTTGTTTCAACGTGAGGTCTTTGCTCCCCTGCATCAGAAAAGAAATGAAAAAATAGAGATAGGCTTGAGCGGTACAGCCGAGGTGACGGAAATATGATCAATTATGTACCCAAAATATATATTGTTTAAATTATGAAACTATGCTTGGTAATCATACACAGGAGCTTCATTGCTGGTTAATGCAATGCAGTGGACCTTCTTGCCTTCAGCCAAACTCTTTTCGTGTCTTTTTAATGCGTCTCTTCTAGAAAACCCTCTTCCGCATCTGTTGCATGTAAAAGGCTTTGATTGTGAATGGATATATTGGTGTCTTTTTAGATCTATCATCAACTAATAATTACCATGTGATCTTGAAAAGGCTTGCGGACATTTATCACAGACAAAAGGTTTTGATTTTTCGGCGTTTGGGTTCAAATGTGAGTTTTTGTGAGACTCTAAACTAGTTAGTTTAGAATAAGTCTTTTTGCAGTCTGGAAAGTCGCATTCATAAACGGTTTGCGTAGGCGAAGTAGTAACACTGCCTTGAACATAAGGTGAACTTGAATTACTCAAGTAAGGCATGTTCATTTGCTGATTTGGGATTTGGTAACCGTTGTAGTAGGTTGACATGTACTCTGGTGGATAACGATATTCTTGAGGCTCGTTTGACGGCATAGACAGCAAACTGTCTGAATGGTTCAGTCTATTGATCATCGGAGATGATTGACTAGTAACACTCATTCTTTTCATACCATCAGCAGACTGTACACGATGAATTCCGTCAACAATAGGATCAGAGTTTTCTCCAGAATAGGATGCTGTTCTATTCATTTGGTATGCTGAAGTCATTTCATAATTTTCCATTTTGGGCATACTTGGATACATGTAATTATTTTCTAATTCACCAATGCGCTGCTGTCCTTCCATGTTGTCCAATAGCAGCATATTCTTATCATAACTAACTGGCTGTTGTGTATGTTGTGATTGAGGTTGCATAGTATCCATGCTGTCAAGGAATGAACCTACAATATAATCTACGGTCGGACCAACATCTCGAACAGCTGGAACATTGTGTTGATATTCATAATCGGTGTGATTTGAATATGCAGAAGTTGGTTGTTCTTCAACAGAGCCCTTGAATGTCGATAATAATGCAGACATGCTACGCTCATATAAATTTGTTGATGGTGACGGCATAACGGAAACTGAACTTTTTTGATTCATTTCCTCCAAACGGCTAACCAAGCGGTGCACCGTTTGAACTTTTTATATGAGTCCCAGGTCGAATGTGGTGTGGCTGAAATTTCTGTCACATGTGACATCCTTGTAAAAAATATGTTTCAAAAGTTCTCAAAATAGAATAATGTTGGTAGTACAAAAATAAATTGAATGGTTGCAGCTCTGGCGCTCCAAACGGCGATTGGATGAAACAATTCCGCAAATTCAAAATAGATTAACTAGGCAGTCCAAAAATTTAAACTTTTAAAATTTGTCAAACTGGAATCCAGTCGAGTTTCAAGTTGCGTAGGGCGAGCCCAACGAATGATGCTCAGCAGATCGGTGCGCTTTTAGTTTTTTCACAACTTTCTTTTGCAACATTAAAAACATTGAATACAATCCATAAAAATTTCATTTTTGAGAGTTGGGTGTTGAGATGATTGAAATCGGCAAGAGCAGTATGTGCGATTACATACAACACGTAGCTCAACTGCTTTTCGCAAAGCAAAATGAAATTAATTGAGCCGCTTTTAAAAGTAAAAATTCTCTATTTCTTTTTGATTATAGTTATCACCATAGCTTTGTAGACCAAGACGGTGAGTGAGGCGTCTTGTTTCAACGGCCGAGTATATTCTGCCCAATGAATTTGAACACCAAATACAAAAAGGGATACTCAATGAAAAAGTTAATTTCGGCGAGACTGGATCCGAACGCCATCCATATTTGCACTCAATGGGAAGCAGATCACGTTTACAGTCATAAACTCTATTGTAAACTAATCTGTAATTATCTTTAACAATCTTTTAGCTTCAATACCTCTTTTTACCTATTTGGGGAATCCATAGCAACATCACCATGCAATGAGAACCAAACATAAATCCTTTATACGGGTTAAAATTATTTATTACAGATATTGACTATAGATAACTGTTTATAAATAATATATAAATAAAATAAATTAAATATCTTGTGGATCACACGTGAATCCTGGTGAATCCAAATTTTTTTTGGTGCACAATTATACAACAGCTAAAATGACAACCAAAGTGAAAAAAGGTCGCAAACCGATGTACCACGTTGAAGCAGAATACTGGCAAAAAGCAATAATCGGAATGAATCAAGTACTTGAAAGATTGGGACTCGCCATGTCCCCAAAGAAACATAGATTGTTTGGTACCTTAACTTAATGTGTAGGAAATCATTGTCTGGCAAAGAAGACAGAGCGTGACTATTTAAAACACATCAGAGGGTTGCGGTATTTCTGTTGCCTGATTGGTGATTATGAAAGCTTACTGATCTTGCAGGAAGATGCACCTAGACCTTTCTCACCAGCTGTTTCCGCCAACACAGCAGCAGCATTCATTCTTTACAAAAGAAATGATGCTAATGCTATTTTAAAACTTCCCAATGGAGAAAAGGTATAGTCTCATTAATCAGATTTTGGATATTAATCAGAAGGAAATTAAATGTACTGGGAAATGGAAAGATCCAAAGAATACGATGCAGTTCTCATCTGCGCTTTCTAGTCTTCACAACGCGTGGCCTGACCATATTGGAGGTTCGTATCAGGATAGCTGCCTAAATTGTGTTATAGCGGACAAAGCATGTATGTTACATGAACGCATGTTGGGCAGAGCTCTTTTATTAAGACGGGGTGATCCAACATTAAGCCAGCCTTTCAAGGATATCAATAAACAAAGCAAAAAAGAGGGAAGTGGATATTTAGTAAGCTGCTGTTAACATAGGCTCACGGAGATGACGCTCTTACTGTTTTTGAATTACTGGTGCTTCGACAAAATTTGATGTCGTCAAACAAAATGGAGGATTTCCAGTTATGGGTATTAGTTCTTGTGTCAATCAGACTATTTCTACGCTCAGAAGAGGCTACAGGAGAAGAAAAGAGAGTAGTTAATGGAGTAGAAAAAGTGGTTCCAGTCGGATTGACTATGGATTCCTTCGTTCCTAGTCTTTGTATCATTAGAGACGGAATTCTAGAGTGTAATCGTTAGTTAATATAGCTCTTGCGGTAAAGGTGCAAGGCAAGACTGACAAACACCCGGTTACGTTACAACTATGGCGGGATAAACTTAACCCTGAATTATGCCCAATTGTTAATCTTCAACTGTATTCGTACTTGATTGGTATCAAAGGTATATTACTGTGCCTGATGCCAGGTGGACACTTATTTCCTACTTTACATGAGATTGAAAGCAAGCCATCCGATGGGATTTATAGATCATGCCTCTCTGGGCAAAGTTATAGAGACAAATTTCAAGATAAATGCAACACATTGTTCAAAAGAAAGGGCAAGTGGGGGACACACACCTGCAGAAAAACAGCTTATCTGCTTGCTGTTTGGGGTGGAGGAACATTTCAAACGATTATGCGCTCTGCTAGACATAGTGTAACCATGCCATTAACTTTAGGATATTAAAACGGCGCAGAGGTATGAAAGAGATGCTGATGCTGCTTTAAAGGTCTCAAAATTCAACAGGAAATTTGATCACTTCAAAATTGAGCCATGGGTGCCAATCCGAGTTGAAAGTCTTCAAATGGTTCAAGTATTAAACTCTGAAGGCTCTGCAGGATATCGTCCACTGTTAGAAATCGCAATCTACTATATAGAAGAAATGTGTGGAGTCGATAAGGATGACCTGAACTTTTCAATCAATTGGATGTTCGACAAAATGTCCAGCTACAACAACACTGATAACCTTGGAGAAAAATTCAAAGAAAAAATAGCTCAATGGGTCCAACCAGAAATTGCTCAAAAGATTTTAGAAGAAGCACTGCTTTTGGCTGACGTTAAAGTACGAAATGCTCTTTTAGGAAGGGAGATGTTGGTGAACGATGATAGTGATCACAATGGAAACCCAAGACCAAAGAAAAGAAGGAAACACAACAACCATTTGGAACTGGCAAATGCGGAACGGGTGCAATCAACTATCACTATTGAAGACACGGAAGTTGCTCAATCAGACTCCAACAAGCGCCAAAGAGCTTCAGGAGAGGTTGATTTTCCAAAGAGAACAGAGCTCAGTAAAATGAAAACAAGTAAGCCGATCATAATTGTAGTCAAAGAAAAAGTTGAAGCCATTATTGAAATACATGAAAATGGAAAGGATCACGGAATGACAACTCTCACACTGCCTTGTCAAAACTTTATGAAGAAAACTGTTCAACCACTTATTAGATGTTTTGAAAACCATTTTGATTCAGATTTGGACAAGTTCTGCAGTCACTTTACCAAGTTACCTTATTCAAGATACAATGAAAAATGCAAAGGATATGCCAACTCAGATTGCACGGCAATCAGCGATACAAAATAAAAATTTGATAACCGCATTGTTCAGACCGACCATCTCCATTGACATTAAAATGCGTTAGAGTTGAACATGGAGTGGCTTATATTTTTGTGATTTTGAGAATCCACGAGAATAAGGCGTGTTTATATCCTGGTGAATCCAATTTTTTTTTGGTGCACAACACAACAGCTAAAATGACAACCAAAGTGAAAAAAGGTCGCAAACCGATGTACCACGTTGAAGCAGAATACTGGCAAAAAGCAATAATCGGAATGAATCAAGTACTTGAAAGATTGGGACTCGCCATGTCCCCAAAGAAACATAGATTGTTTGGTACCTTAACTTAATGTGTAGGAAATCATTGTCTGGCAAAGAAGACAGAGCGTGACTATTTAAAACACATCAGAGGGTTGCGGTATTTCTGTTGCCTGATTGGTGATTATGAAAGCTTACTGATCTTGCAGGAAGATGCACCTAGACCTTTCTCACCAGCTGTTTCCGCCAACACAGCAGCAGCATTCATTCTTTACAAAAGAAATGATGCTAATGCTATTTTAAAACTTCCCAATGGAGAAAAGGTATAGTCTCATTAATCAGATTTTGGATATTAATCAGAAGGAAATTAAATGTACTGGGAAATGGAAAGATCCAAAGAATACGATGCAGTTCTCATCTGCGCTTTCTAGTCTTCACAACGCGTGGCCTGACCATATTGGAGGTTCGTATCAGGATAGCTGCCTAAATTGTGTTATAGCGGACAAAGCATGTATGTTACATGAACGCATGTTGGGCAGAGCTCTTTTATTAAGACGGGGTGATCCAACATTAAGCCAGCCTTTCAAGGATATCAATAAACAAAGCAAAAAAGAGGGAAGTGGATATTTAGTAAGCTGCTGTTAACATAGGCTCACGGAGATGACGCTCTTACTGTTTTTGAATTACTGGTGCTTCGACAAAATTTGATGTCGTCAAACAAAATGGAGGATTTCCAGTTATGGGTATTAGTTCTTGTGTCAATCAGACTATTTCTACGCTCAGAAGAGGCTACAGGAGAAGAAAAGAGAGTAGTTAATGGAGTAGAAAAAGTGGTTCCAGTCGGATTGACTATGGATTCCTTCGTTCCTAGTCTTTGTATCATTAGAGACGGAATTCTAGAGTGTAATCGTTAGTTAATATAGCTCTTGCGGTAAAGGTGCAAGGCAAGACTGACAAACACCCGGTTACGTTACAACTATGGCGGGATAAACTTAACCCTGAATTATGCCCAATTGTTAATCTTCAACTGTATTCGTACTTGATTGGTATCAAAGGTATATGTGCCTGATGCCAGGTGGACACTTATTTCCTACTTTACATGAGATTGAAAGCAAGCCATCTGATGGGATTTATAGATCATGCCTCTCTGGGCAAAGTTATAGAGACAAATTTCAAGATAAATGCAACACATTGTTCAAAAGAAAGGGCAAATGGGGGACACACACCTGCAGAAAAACAGCTTATCTGCTTGCTGTTTGGGGTGGAGGAACATTTCAAACGATTATGCGCTCTGCTAGACATAGTGTAACCATGCTATTAATTTTAGGATATTAAAACGGCGCAGAGGTATGAAAGAGATGCTGATGCTGCTTTAAAGGTCTCAAAATTCAACAGGAAATTTGATCACTTCAAAATTGAGCCATGGGTGCCAATCCGAGTTGAAAGTCTTCAAATGGTTCAAGTATTAAACTCTGAAGGCTCTGCAGGATATCGTCCACTGTTAGAAATCGCAATCTACTATATAGAAGAAATGTGTGGAGTCGATAAGAATGACCTGAACTTTTCAATCAATTGGATGTTCAACAAAATGTCCAGCTATAACAACACTGATAACCTTGGAGAAAAATTCAAAGAAAAAATAGCTCAATGGGTCCAACCAGAAATTGCTCAAAAGATTTTAGAAGAAGCACTGCTTTTGGCTGACATTAAAGTACGAAATGCTCTTTTAGGAAGGGAGATGTTGGTGAACGATGATCGTGATCGAAACCCAAGACCAAAGAAAAGAAGGAAGCACAACAACCATTTGGAACTGGCAAATGCGGAACGGGTGCAATCAACTATCACTATTGAAGACACGGAAGTTGCTCAATCAGACTCCAACAAGCGCCAAAGAGCTTCAGGAGAGGTTGACTTTCCAAAGAGAACAGAGCTCAGTAAAATGAAAACAAGTAAGCCGATCATAATTGTAGTCAAAGAAAAAGTTGAAGCCATTATTGAAATACATGAAAATGGAAAGGATCACGGAATGACAACTCTCACACTGCCTTGCCAAAACTTTATGAAGAAAACTGTTCAACCACTTATTAGATGTTTTGAAAACCATTTTGATTCAGATTTGGACAAGTTCTGCAGTCACTTTACCAAGTTGCCTTATTCAAGATACAATGAAAAATGCAAAGGATATGCCAACTCAGATTGCACGGCAATCAGCAATACAAAATAAAAATTTGATAACCACATTGTTCAGACTGACCATCTCCATTGAAATTCCATGGTTTAAAGTTGAGCATGGAGTGGCTTATATTTTTGTGATTTTGAGAATCCACGAGAATAAGGCGTGTTTATTTTGACATTTTGGAATTGATCTATAAGGGCGGCTTGAGGCCTTTCAAAAGCAGTATCAAATTTTCTGGCGGAAAACTCACCAAATGTAAGTATTGAATTATACAAATTCATGTCTTTTAAATGGAGCAGGATATTGTAAAAATTATTCGTCCGTTGAAACACTATCCCTTGGTCTAAAAGCGATTCTACATGCAAGGCGTATGCTGCTTCTAATTGCGGACTAGCAATACCGTGAATTTTCAATGTACATTGTAAAAAGAAACCTGATTTGAATGTGAATTTGAACAACTGGGGATTCAGATGCTCCATTTTCGGGTTACATAATTTAATGGCGTTTAATATTGAAGAGTTAAATAGTGCAGCTTCTGTTGCTTGATTAAAATAAGGGGAATTTTGAACCTTTTTACCAAGAAGAATGTTTTTCATGAATTTTGGAAAGATTAATTCTAGGACATTGTTGTTATAAATTAGTATAGTAAATAATGCTAACCAAGAAAGCGCTAGGTTTTGGCTTGTTTCATCTAGAATAGAGTTATAGTGAATACACATTTCTTTACGCACTGTTTCGAACCACTCCCTAAGCGAGCCGCATAAACTGCCAAATATGTATCCGGTATTGGTAGGTTTCTCCGAAAGTTCCAACAAAATGTACTTTTGTATCCTTAGCTCAATTCTATGCAGCAAGATCCGATACCCCATTATTGATTGGCTTTGTATAGAGGGAGTAAACCATTCGGGGCTTCGCATAATCTCCTTCCCGTAAATATCCAACTCGGATTCCGGTTTGAAATATTTTTCTGCTGGTAGGAATAAATCACCATCATTATCTGTGAATAATTCAACCCCAAACCATTTGGTCATTGTGCTATAGACAGTGTACATGAACCACCAAATTCTTCGAATGTTTTCCTGTTCATAATCAAAACATGTGAAAGAAGCAATCCCAGCTTCTGTATTCAATCCTATACTCTTTGCTATTTGGACTGCTAGTTTGATATACCGATATCCTTCAACTCTATCCAGTCCTATTATTAGATTATATTACTTAGCCATGCAGACCCAATCTCTGCCAAAGAAAGGACATGCAGATGGTCAGGGTTTGAGAAAAAGTTGAATGTCTGGGCTTTTTTGATATAAGCGAGTGCTAGCTCTAACCTATTCTCCAATCCTTGAGGCACCATATCCTGAGATACAAACAGACTTCCAGATGCACACAAAGCGAAACGCAGCGGCCAAAATATCTTTGCAGAGTTTCTATAATATTCTTCGTCTATATAATTGAGAATTCCGGGAAATTTCTGAAACCTCAAATCTATCAAGTGATCATTGTTTGTAAACAAAACCCGCTCCATTTCGGGTGTAATTGATACCTGCGGGTGACTTTTAGGTATCGGCTCGGGTGTCTGCAAGCTGTATTTCAATGGTATTATCAATTGCATTTCCAGTTTTTTTATTCGGTCCTCTATGCTGATATATTTGTCAATTACTTGCTGCTTTGTAAGATATATACACTTGGCTTGCCGGATTTCGCAGTTGGTACAGGGTTGTGTTCGGGAGCATCGTAGCTTCTACTATTAGCAAATTCTACTTTTTTGATACAAGACTCGCAGCTTTTCATTATGAAAATAACAGAAAAAATTTGGCTCAAGGGAACGAATAGTAAAACAAAATGTGAAAAATTAAAAATAAAGTAGAACGAAATGAAATAAAGAATTGTGATAATATGATAATTGCGGAATGATTTTGGGTCGGAGGTAGAAAAGGTCCGTGCTTTAGGCAAATCTCACCATGTAATTTAATATATAACGGTTGTTGAACTAATAATTTAATATACGGTTAATATTGCGGATTAACTGAAATGGTTATTTTTTCCATATTAACAACAGTGCGGGAATAGGGAACCCAATAAAGATATATTTCCAGATCTGGCAAAGAATACCAGTTTACACTAACTTGATTTCGCAAATAAACCTGGGGTCGTTTGATTGTTTATGGCGCAGCGGTGTTACTGTAATGCCTTGTATTTGTCTTGTTATCAATATTCAAGGTCAGTTTATGCGATCAATTTGGTCTATTCCCTCCTCAAAGAATCTAGAATAAATTCAGTTTAGTTTATTCTTTCCTCAAAGAATCT
>JADIIY010000071.1:0-64818 GCA_027604245.1 Boothiomyces sp. JEL0838
CACAATCACACAATCAACACAATCAGCTTGACTAATAAAGATTCTGAATGGCGAAATTATTGAGTTGTGGACTTGATGCAATTCGCAATATCATTCAACTCAAACAGAAATAGAAAATTTTTTAACATTAAAGATGGATAAATAACGCAAACAGTGAGGCTACAATTCTTTATTCAACAGAAATATTTTCAACGTTCAATTCCACATGAGGTTTGATTTTACTCTTCATTTTCAGCAGAGCTTAATCGAGAGTGTTTAGTATACAGAGTAGATTTATCAGAACGATTATTGTCAATTTGAATTGCGCTATTAAAAGAGCTACATTCAATTTGATCTTGTAGTGAACTAGCATCAGATCCAACATGCTTCTTCAAGATCTCCTCAAGTTCCTGTTCTTCTACTCTAGTATAATTCTTTATATTTTCTCTCTCAACAGTGGAAAATTCCCTATTTCTTTTCAGAGTGTCTATTTTGAAGATGTTTGGAGCAGTAAAGGATTTCCTTACATGGTAAATATCCTGCTTTGGTAATTCTACAATAGTTTGGTTCTTGTTAGTAATTATTACTGATTGGTAATAGTGGTAACCCAAGCCCAAGATTATCAATAGTAAAAGTACTCCTACTCCGATTCCTATTAATTCACCCAACATTTAAATAAGAAAATAAGGAAAATAATTTTGTGCTACCATTAATGAAAACAGACTTTTTTGGTACTCGAGTTACAAACTATGTGGAAAGAACAAATCTTGTCTACCAAATAAATCATGTGGACCTGTATGGTAAAAGAAAGCGGCTCAATATCCGTTACTGGGTTTGACATGCAATCCTAGTCAAAATACACATACTAAATAACTATTGATATAGATATTCTAAATAGTACTTTTATCTTGTCCTTTGATGTGTACTCTCTTTCACTATACAAACATGTGGCTTGAAAATATTAATGCGCGTTCTGGTAAACAAACATTCATCTAGATATGGAAGATTTGATTGTCCAAATAATAGCTCTAACCGCACTTATCCTCTTTGTCTTTTCTTCAATCTGTTGCTTCAATTTATTAGGACGCAAAGTAACACCTACTAATATAGATTAGAATTAAAACCCAAAAGTTCAAGGATAAGGGCAGTGAACATTACCAATCAATGATTCAAATACAACAGGATGATTTTGAATATATTGGTTGCGGATCAAGTCTTTCTAAATCTCAAGAGAGTGTGACTGTGGAACCATCTGGCAGCCCTCAATCATCAGTATACAATTTAGACTTTAACGATTCTGATGACGTCATTATTGAAATTTCACCGCAAGCAAGATACACAACACACTTTAACATCCAAAAGCCTCTTTAATATATTTTTTCCTTTTTTGAATTGACACTGTTGACTTGTCAAAAATTGCTTTTTAAAAATATGCCAGTGACACCAGCTTTTGGGGTAGCGCTTTTATCCAATGATGAATACATTCAAGAGTACGAATCAGGACTGAATGAAAGCGTTGTATGCGAATTAGAAAATCCTGTTTCTATCATGATTGCCAATTATGACTACCGTGCAGTGATAGTAATCCCAAACGACGGTTATAATCTACCGCAAAAAGGTAATATTGGTAGGCTAGCAGTGGTAGTAATCATGGATTCAGTAGTGATATTTGCACAAACTATTCAAGCTCAAACTACAATCAATGTCAAATATCATAAAACCCCTAGTCAAGACAAGCCCATTAAATTCAAAGAAAACAGTGTCTTGAAAGTCAAATTGATGATGGTACAAGTGGTTGGACAGCACAAGGGCGAATCAAGTTGGTTGGACCAAGTGTACTTTGACGGCCCTATACAAGTCAATGAATACTCTGTCGACCACAAGCAAGTACGTTCATTAGAATGCCTGCCTCGAGAAACATTATTGACAATGACAATCAAACACAAACTAAAACAAAATGACCTGAAACCACTCAAACTAGCAGACTCTTCATTTATAGTCCCAACAGAAATCGTTACTAGCTTTCCCGTGTCAATGAAATCTAAGCATGATGCAAACATCTTGTTCAAGTTGGGTGGGATAAAGAAACGAAGGAGTTTGGATTTTAAAGTCAAGAATCCGGTTATTAAACAGAGACGTAGTATTGCTGAATTTGCCAAACTTAGGATTTCCGAATGATTCTTATAAAATCGCTTGTATTTTTAATTTCAATGATTTTCACGTGAAGCAAGTTGGATTTACAAGTATCAAGAGTTGAATTTACGAGTATCAAGAGTTGAATATAAGGGTATCTGTATCAAGAGTTGAATATAAGGGTATCTGTATCAAGAGATTCAAGTAAGTGATCGCCTTGGGTAGTAGTAACCATATGTGATATTCCATCATCCAAGGATACCTGTGATTGTTCATTAAAGTGAGATTACTCCACCGCATATGCACAACATTAAGACAATCTTCTTAATCCAAGATCTCTTTGATCGCTCTTAGATTCGCCGCTTAGCAAAAACGAAAATGTCTGTGTAACCTTGAATGATAATGTATTATTCAACCATTCATTTTTACATTGATGATTTGAATAATAATTACAAACAAGGATAAAACGCTTTGTTTGATCCCTTCCCCTTGTTTCGCCAAGAAATTTACGAGTATAAATGCAACTCACCAAACGAAAATTCTTGCCTCAATTCAAAATGTCCAAATTCACTGATAAAATTAAACATGGTGTTTCCAACGTTAAGCGCAATATGACTTTTCGCAAAAAGAAGGAACCTCATACTGAAAAAGAGCCTAGAGAGAAGGTATCGCTAGACTCTGAATCTACCCTTACTGCTGAAGAAGTATCTACTGAAATACCAACTACTGCCGTGCCAGTAGCTGTAGTGCCAACTGCTACACCAGTAGAAACCAATGCAACAACAGAAACTACAAGAGAAACTACAGCAGAAACTACAAATGTAGAAAATATTGAAACAGTACAAGTAGAACCAAAAGAACGTACGGCTATAGAAATACCAGTAGTAGCGGTACAGTCTACTGAAGAAAACAAAGATAACACTACAGAAAAGAAGAGTGTAGCAAAGCAGAAATGGTGGGTACCATTAACTATATTTGGCTGGGTAGGTGCAGTCGGTGCACTGGGTATAATCGTATACGCCAGACAAACCAATTTTTTTAAATTCTATTAAATCGTTCTAGTTTATTTGTGTCCATAATATTGCGCTTAATAACCCCAACACAAACCCTACGAGTACCTGAGGAATAGTATGCAGCCCATAGTGTACTCTAGAGATCATTGTATACAGTAAAAATACATAGATTGGCAATCCATAGTACCCATACTTGATGGACACGTAGTGTGCAAAATAAGACAGAGTCATTGAGTGTGAACTTGGCATTCCATAACCCTGCGATTCCATGTACTCATCCAATAGCGATGATTTCTTTACTATTCCTGACGGTCGTTTCTGCTTGATTACTCGTTTGAGTATTTTTGCCAATAAGGCAGTAAAGATTCCGCCTACAGTGCAAATGATACTTGCGAGCGATTTGGTATATGCAATCATCATCAGCACTAGCAGTGGAACTATGAGCCTTGTATTCCTGTTCAAGTATTTTGCCATGGAAAAAAAAGATTAAGATGGACAAAGTGATAAATCGTTAATTGCAATAAGGATTACATTCTAATCCTCTTCATATGATTTCTTTTAGTTTTCGAATGTTTCGTCCGTACTTCGGAGAAATGCGAATATTTTTCCCTCCTTCCGCAGTTAAAAAGACCGAGTATTTTCAAGCCTCTAATGGACGCTGCATTCATCGTATCCAATTCAGTCGCAAACAACCGCATAGTAGTATTCGGCAAGTCTACCTGCCCATACACTCTAAAAACAAGAGAATTATTGGAAAAATACACGACTTTTGAGTTGTTCTTGGTTGATAAGCTTGAACAGGGATCAGAAATTCTAAAGCATTTGATTAAAAAGACCGGGCAAAAGACTGTTCCTTTCGTGTTTATCGATCAGGATTTCATCGGAGGATCTTCAGATTTGCAAGCTTACCAAGAACAAGGTAAATTGGAAGGATTCAAAGAAAAACGCACTGTTGAAAAGATTGTTGCTGATGCTGTTAGTAAACACACCATTGTTATATTTGGAAAGACTACTTGCCCATACACTGCACGTGCTAGATTATTGTTGGAGAAAAAGAACATTGATTATGGTGTATTTCTAGTTGACGATCTTGTGAATGGACAAGAGATTTTAGATGAATTAAAGAAACTTACTGGGCAGTCTAGTGTTCCATCCATCTTTATCAAAGGAAAGCATATTGGCGGATCTTCGGATTTAGTAGAATTAGATGAACAAGGTGGATTGAATGAATGGGCTAAACCCGATCCTGCTCACAAGAAAGTTGACCAATTAGTATCAGAACACCGTGTTGTTGTTTTTGGCAAATCTACTTGTCCATACACTAAAAAAGCCAAAGACCTTCTTGAATCCAAGCGTACATTTATACTAATTTAGAAATTACTTTTGAAACTTTCAATATTGACTTGGTTGAAGATGGACAAGAGATTCTTGAATATTTGGAACTGAAGACTGGCCAAAAAACACTTCCTAATATTTTCATTCATGGAAGTTCGGTTGGTGGAAGCAGTGACTTGACTGCCCTTAATGAAAAAGGCGGTTTAGAAGGACTCAAAGAACCAGAATTAATCCTGTATGACCATTTAGTAGCCTATTTCCCAGCAAGGGCTCGTTTGATGATGCTTGAAAAAGGGTACAAATTCAAGCATATTCTAGTTGATATCTTTAACGGTGAATCTCTAAAACCAGAGTTTTTAAAGTTGAATCCAAAAGCTACTTTGCCTGTTCTTGTTCATGGAGATAAAGTCATTCCAAGTGTAACCGTTTTCTAATCTAGTCCTACGATATTGTGGAGTATTTGGATAATTTGGATGGTAAGCCATTAGGTGGCGGTGTTTCTTCAATTAAAGAATTGGTATATGACATTGCCTGCTGGGATGGAAATACTTTTATGGCTTATTACACTCCACAAGGCGCAAAAGGTGTATTTGCCAGTTTGAACAATTTCAAAGTAAAGTTTTGCGAAGCTCGTGCTAAAGAAAATCCAGAATTGGCTACCCTGTATGCTGAGAAAATTGCACAGCTACAAAGCCAGCCATCTGAAGATGAATCGCTTGAATGTGTTGCTGATGCAAACAAGTACTTGGATATCGTCGAACAGCGTGTTTCAAACACCGAGTATATAAATGGAAGTGAGTACACTATTGCCGATCTCTTGGTAACTTCCATGTTGGTTCGTATTGGTGCTGCAGGGCAACTAGAGAAAATGTTGGCTGATAGACCATCCTTGACAAAATGGTACTCGCGAATGCAAAAAAGACCTACGTATGACAAGTGTTTCAAGAGCCATTTGACCCAGAAGGCTCCAGGGCTTTTACTGTTGCCAGTTGTCGGTCCAGCATTGATGTGCAAGTTCCTTGGAAGATGTTAATAAACCCCCCCCCATTTTCATCCGATTCATTATCTTGTGGCTGTAGTTTCTATACCTTTCGCAGTAATAATTTCGTGGTTGCAAAAATTGTCCGACAGTTCAAACTTTCCAAATCTGAATTCTTTCAAATCATGGAAGCAGAACTAAAAAACTTGTTTGAAACTGACGACGAACTGGTAATCGAATCGCTATCATCAATTTGCAGAACTTACGGTGTGAACGAAGAAGATTTGTTTTGTAAGTGGGAATCACTGTCAATCACCCACCAGCTACCATCCAAAATTACATTAAACTACGTTACATTACTACGACAAGAGTATGCAAATCAAATACACAATTCAAAGAGTATTGATGCGCTGGTGAAGCGAAAGACTGAAGATCTTGTGAAAAGAAAGCAGAATGAATTTCAAACACCCAGAAAAAAGAAGCCTTTGGAAATGTTATCTTCGCCTCCATTTGGCGGATCTGCTTTTTCTCCTGGTGAAAGAGCACCCAGAACTCCTGGCACACCTTCAATGCAAGCCAAAAGATTCCAGGATAGACTAGACAAAGGAAAGATGGAATTAGTGTATAATGATCATATACCAATCCGGAACGATCTGAATGCTGTATCCGTTAGTCTAGTAGAAGGCCAGCAATCAAATGGATACAGATACTTGTATGAAAAGCTGACTGAAAAGGGAGATTTGTTGGATGAAAGATTGAATAAATTTGCCAGAATAGCAATGGAAAGTATTTTGGAAAAAGAAAATGAAGACCAGAAAATGGATATCGCTTCATTCTACACTCACCCTAATTCTGTTGTTCAAGAACCGAGATATTACAGCGGACAAGTGTGCTGTGACTCTGTTGATGGACGATTGAATGTCTATTCATGCGTGTTGGAAACTTCTCGAGTAATTGGGAATGGTACGCGTGTACAATTGGATTTCAATTCCTTTTTGGAAAAAGGAGAAACCCTTCATTTGTATCCTGGACAATTTATCGTTTTTAAAGGTATAAATAACACTGGTAATTGCATCACTGTACTTGAACTTATTTCTATTCCAGAATTATCGCCAAGCAGTATCACTGGTGCAGAAATGAAGAAAATGTAATAATAACTAATTTAGGTATCCAACGGAAAAGACTGTTTCTGTTATCGTTGCTAGCGGTCCATACACTCTCCAGGATTCCTTAGAGTAACTTTTGATTAATGTAGCTACGAGGTACTGGAAGAGCTGACTTGTGTTGTCGAATCCAATTCACCAGATGCTATTGTTTTGATTGGACCATTTGTTAACGCCAAACACCCACTAATTAATACTGTTGGCTCTTATTCGCTATTCAAAAAGCAAGTTGCAGAAAGACTAAGAAGAATGAAAAAGTAAGCCTTACTGATTATAGAGCCAACTCGAATATCCAAATTGTATTAATCCCCAGTCAAGATGAGCTTGTTTTGGAATGGCTTGCTTTTCCTCAACCACCAATAGGTTCTGCTACCACTGAAGAAGCTAAATTGCGAAAATTGGAAGCTCTTGGTTTATTTGATGAAAATGGAGTCTTGATTACGAAAATGTTTCCAAATCCTTGTCAATTCTACATCAATGAGCTAGTATTTGCCTGTAGTGCACTGGATATCACGTTTGATCTATCATCTTCGGACATATTTCTAGGAAATGAAAGAGGAGATAAACCCGATGCAATTTATAACCAAATTATTCAATCTAGGCACTTTTATCCGCTATTCCCTCCTGCGAACGATGCCAAACTAGATTCATCTAGGGCTTTAAGCAACGATCCAAATGCCCCTTGTGCCTTGCAGTGTCTCCCTGATTTCTTGATCTTGCCAAGCAAACTCAAGCAAAATATCAAACCTCATGGCGAATGCCTATGTATAAACCCAGGTAAAATAGCAAAAGGGCATGTTGGTGGCACTTACTGTCTGATAACTGTGCATCCTATGCAGACACAAGGTAAAATTATACTGATTTAGAAATGAGTGATGATGATGTGATAACCAGTGCAGTAGTCGACCGCTCAAGGGTGCAATTAATCAAGATTTAATTAAAGATTTTCCGAATGATTTCCCATTGAGTTTTCACCTTGAGTCAGAATTAGTAGGTTCCCGTGACTTGTACTATAAAACAACTGGAAAATGTTTACCCCAAATGCAAAAGGTTAGCTCAGTCAATTTTCGCCTTATTAGAAATCTAAAGTGTTGTAACAGCGAATGGAATAGGGTATCATCGCGGCTATATTCAACTAAAAAGAATGTAATTGCGCTATTCGATGCAAAGCCATTTGATTACAAGTATATGGACGAGATATCGGGAAAGTTTAAAGAATTGAATTACGAGATACAGTATATCCCAGCCAGACTCCTTCCCGAAACAGTCTCGCTAGCGCAAAACGCCAAAGTAACACTGAATTAACAAGATTGTGGTGCCAATGGTCAATGATAAGCTGGATCAGCAAGTAATCGAGCGTTTGAAAAGCTACGGAACTGAAATGATTGCAATCAAAGCCGCAGGGTTCAACAATGTAGATTTGCAAACTTGTGATAGAATTGGAATATCTGTAACTAGAGTCCCCGCCTATTCTCCCTATGCTGTTGCTGAACTAGCGATTACATTAATAATGTCGCTAAACAGGAAAATACCACAGACTTACAACAAGACTAAAATTGGAGATTTCAGGCTTACTAATGCCATGATTGGGTTTGACATGCATGGAAAGACTGTAGGTGTAATAGGAACGGGAAAGATTGGCAAAATCATGTGTAATATTCTACAAGGATTCGGGTGTAAAGTCTTGGGATACGATCTCTGGAAAGACGAGGAACTTTTACAACAGCCAAACTTCAAGTATGTAGAGTTGGATGAATTGTATGCTAGGTCAGATATCATTTCTCTTCATTCTCCTTTACTTCCATCTACCGAGCATCTCATAAACAAAAATGCCATCAGCAAGATGAAGAAGGGTGTGATGATCATCAACACATCTCGTGGAGGTTTAATAGACACTCACGACCTTATTGATGGTCTAAAAGAAGGAAAAGTTGGCTATGCCGGCCTAGATGTATATGAAGGAGAAGGAGAATACTTTTTCAACAATTGGTCAGAACAAGTAATCAACGATGATGTCCTATCCCGATTACTATCATTCAATAATGTGATTGTAACTAGCCACCAAGCATTTTATACACATGAAGCGCTGCAAAACATCTTTCAAACTACTCTGGCAAATATCACTGAATTCGCGAATGGAAAGCGAATGGATCAACTAACAAATTCATTAAATTTTATGAATAAAAAATAGTTTTACATTGATTTATTAACTACTTGCTTTTAAGGGAACATTGGGATGGAATTGTTCAAATATCTTCAGGATTCCAAATACAGCTGTGTGATCGCTAATCATTGTCCTAGAAATAATAATTTCTTGGAATTCATCTTTACTGGCCCAGCGTGGGGTATATGCGTATTTATAATCAGAAGCAATATGTGTTACTTCAACTACGCGTTCTTTGATGGCAGCTGTAAATGCTTGAAGTGTTCTTTGACCTCTGCGTCGTCTCCTACCACTATCAGAAGGTGTATCCAAGATTGCAGGTCTATTCGAGTGATCCCTAAGTTTTTCTAAATACAAAATTCGCCCTGGCATAAACATTGGTATTCCAGGAACGGTGATCGAAGGCACTATAAAATGCTGATCATTCTCAGATCGCCATTTTTTGGGAATGGAAAGTGTGTGCGCTCTAATTTTTTCAATTTCAGAATCATCGAGGTTAGTATCCTTGTTATCTGGAATGTTTCCGTTTCTGGTCCTTTGCAGCAGGGTCTTTCGCTTTTCGGAATGAAAGTATCTGTTGGCCAATGCTGAACCAAATATCTTGTATTTTGGCAAATCGCAATTTCCAAGTAAACGGATGACATCAGCTTTTAGAATTTCCATGGTATAATGAGTTGTTCGAGAAACGGAATCGTCTCCTGCAACAATTGATATGCAGAAATCATCAAACAGAGATGCAGTCAGCTCATTTGTCACCCCTCCAGGCATTGAATACCCATAACATCTAGTTCTGAAAAATCCTTTTTTGCGTAAAAAGTAAGCTACTAATGCACCAACAGCCTAAGATTAGCCTCATATATACCGCTCCCAAAGAATGCCCGCAAACTACTATATGATAGTTGTGAACCTTGGATTCCTTATTACCAACAATATTTTCCAAAACTCTATTTGCCACCATATCATCAACAATATTCTTTGCAGTAAGATAAAAGCCAGAGTGCACAGTGTATAATTCTGGATTTTCCAAATCTTCATCTAAAATGGATTGATCCAGTTTCAAATCTACAAGAATGTCAGAGGCAGAATAGGTCCCTCTGATAGCAATAACAATTGAATTCCAATCATGATCCAGTGATACCATGTAAGGGGATTTGAATAAATCATTCAGCGGTGAATAGTGAACAAGCATATCCATTTTTCGAGTAATTTCATTGTCCAATTGAACATACGCCATATTAGCATAATGTGAAAAGTGAATTACATCCAATATATCGTGCTGAGTCAGTTGGTAATTCTCTTTTTTCGCAGCAAAAGCATAAGAACCAAAACTCCAATCCTGCGACAACCTCTTTTTCCTTTCTTGCATTTCAATCAAATTTGAATCTTTCGGAAGATTGACTGATTTGGATCTACCCAAAAACTTTTTCTTGCTGAATTCTGGTTTGAAAAAGTTGAATGCATTTTGGAATTTGATGCTGCCAAACGTATCACTAACTGGCCGCTTTGATTTCACGCTCTCAGCAGATGATGCCACAGTAGTTCTGCTGCCAGATGGTTCATCAAATGAAAACGTACCAAGGGTAGATTCACTACCTTTTGAATGTTGAAGTCTTGTTAGTGAATGAGACTTTTCATTCTCATTCAACACTGCAGAATCCAAACCACTTTCCACCAAAGTGCCAAATTGAGGCATATCCAATTTAATCTTTGGAATTTCTCTAACAGTGCGTTCATTATCAATGTCAATAGAGTAGATATCTTCTTGACTATACCATCCGTTCCAATTAAGAGTAGGATTTGTATTTCTAGCCTCAGCGACTTCTCTGGCAATTTTCTGTTCTCGTTTCAATAGAATCAATCCAACAGCGATATCCGATGGTGCCCAATCAACATCTTTGAAATAATCAGCAAACACCATCGATACGTCCGTCAAGACTGCCTGGCCATCACTATTTGACAAATTTGAAGAAGATAGAAGCCATTCAAACCTTCTTTTCCACATTAGAATGTAATTGTTCCAATCTTCAGATAGCAAGCGTTTAGATTTTGAACCATAAACAAGAAAGCCAACAATGAGAAAGAACAAGGCGCAAGTAACGAATTCCCAAATCGCCACCATTCTCACTAGAGAAATATTAAACCTGCTATCCTGCTCTACACAATAGAATGAAGAATCAACAGTTACTTTGGCAAATGTAACTGAAATTCCATAAATTTGAAGGAAAAAGTCAAACAACAATAAAGCTGTCTCTGCATGTCCCCATTTACTTGTTAATTCCTTCTTACCTCAAACTCTTTCTTGGTTCAGGGTTGCTGACTGTCCCGCTCATACTGATTTTAATATTGATAATTTCCAGCACTATTCCAGCCAGTCCTAGTGCCATATTTGCAGTCACATACAATCCAACGGTATTATACAAGTTGCAATGATCGGTATAAACAACATTGAAAGCCAATATTAAAATAGGAAGCCTACATCAATGATAATTACCATACAAGACGGAACAAGAGCATGATGCTTGTACTTATGTATAAATCATCTGGTGCGAGATCAAGTCTTCTATTGCAGAACAGATACCGTCCCTTTAATTAGTTGCAATTTACCATTTTTCGCAAAGCTTGAATGTGGCTTCCTTTGCTTTTGGATCGAGCCAGGGAACGGGTTTGAACAGCAATATACTAGGTATTATATGCAATTGAAAGCTAAAGAGAATGCGGATAATATTAGATTGGTTTCTATGATTGATCGGCCTTGGTATTTGTTTGTGTAACATACTTTATCCCTATTTAGCAAAATCATATGACCGCAATTAACCTTGTAGCACCTTGGATAGAGTATTAATTATCTTGTTGGCTTATTGAATATGGTGACGTGAATATATCAATAGCTTAATTTCATTTACATTTGTAGACTTATAAAAATTAGCATTCCATGTATCAACCACTTGCTTTGAACCTCATTACCCTTTAACTGGTATTAAACACTCTTAAATGAACCTTATTTTACGAGGGGTAAGAATAGAGTTTAAGAGTAGGAGTTTAAAAGTTTAAATCTTTTTTAATGGACTCTGAAATCTTGCAACAATACTTGGAAATTAACAACCAAATGAAGGAGCAAATCGACGCATTTCCACTGTTTAAAGAGGTAGAGTCGAGAGTAAGGGAATTACAAAAGCTGGTCGAGTTGCAAAGGAAAATGATTCTTGGAGAACCACTTGTTTATGAACCTCCAAATGCGCATTCCCCATTGGAAGCAGATACACTTACAGACAGAGCTGGTGAATCTGCAAAGATAGATTCCCCCGTAGATACCGATATACCAGATCAGATTGATGACTTGGAAGGAAGCGAATCAGAAGATGACTACTATTCCCGACCGATAGATTTCAAATCTCTGTTTGAATTGAGCTCAAAGTTGGAGGAAGAAAAGGATGAATACCAAGACATGTTTAAAAAGAAAAAGAGAAAGAATGTTAAAGTGGATTTGGAAAAGCAATCAAAGAAGGGAAGAAAGGAAAGTGGAGAAATGAAATTAGAAAAGCCGAAAAGTGATTATGAAGAATTGCCGTGCGAGTTGCTTGCTAATATTGCAAAGAAAAAAGAATCTGTCCAGAAGGCGAATGTAGAAAAACAAGTTCAGAAAGCAAATAATATCGAGCAACCAGTTCGAGAAAAAAGTACAATGCAAGCAGAGGCTTTAGTTCAAAAGCATAGTGTAAACAAAGCAGACTTTATTGTTCAAGATAAAAGCATTTACACTGCTAGAAAAGCAGACTTTATTGTTCAAGATAAAAGCATTTACACTGCTAGAAATTCACTGCTGATACCATCAGAAAAAGTAAACCATTTTGAACAATATCTTGGGCAAAGGAAATTTGAAAAGATTGCAAAAGATAACCACAAAGTGCTAGACAAGCCAACAGTTGGCCAATATGATTTCAAACAAGACACTCTAAGTTATCTGAAAGAAAAATCTAGAAATATGTTGGAGAAATGGGCACAACTGACAAGCAATGAATATTCAAATGATATAATTATGGACGATGAAATCACTCGTACTTTAGATACCAAAACACAACCAAAGATATCTGCATATTTTGGTACTATACCCAGGAAAAATACCAATGATAAATATCAGTCAAAAGAAAAGACTGAATCCAAATTACTTGCTTATTTGGATCCACCAACTGCCATGCGGCCAATAAGGATAAAGTCTCCAATTAAAAAGCAGGTAAAAGAGAAGCTTATGGCTGAACCAATAGAAATTATAGATTCGGATGATGATCCCCTTCCTACTTTCAAGAAAATGACCAAAAGGGAACCACAGATAGTGACTAAATCATATTCCAGCAAGACTAAAGATTACTCGAATGACCAAATTAGCAAGTATCAAAGCGAAACTTTTGGGCAATCTAGATATTATGATCAAGATCCTGGTACAAGTGCTTTGGAATATGGAGATGAAAATATACATATTAGGAGGTATTCTGCTGGAGAACAACACATGACATACCAGTATAATCGTCAAAAAAGTAAATCCCCAACTCTTTCAAAACTAAAACACGAAAGGAATAGAAGCAGAGAACCTGCATGGGACTATTTTAAAAAAAAGGAAACCAAAGAAGAGGAATTTATTGAAGATGAACCAATCACATTTATCACTGATTTGCTAAACGTTGATTATGAAAAAGTAGAAAAGAAAGAAGAGGCTTTGAGTCTACTGCAGTCTTATGTGAAAGCACAAAGTATTGAATTCAAGAATCCTGTTAACAGGGTTTATACTAAACCGTTGGAATTAGAGTTCTTTCATGAAGAATATGAATGTATTTACTGTGGGGAACAAAAAAGATTGACAACTGATCATGTTATACCAACCACAAGAAAAGGCACTGTCAAAGTCAAATCTTGTAGTACATGCAATTCATCAAAAGGCGACCAAAACCTGATTGAATGGATTGAATACAATAGAAAAACAGGAAAAGTATCATTTGCACCTGCATTATACCAATTTCTGCTATGCACAAAAAACCACTTATTACTGGAATTAGTAATTGCAGATATCTCTAGATTTAGAACATTTGAAGAGAAGCGTGATTATTTTGTAAAGGAATGTCTTCCAGAATGGAATGATCTCTTGCCAAAAGATGAATTGCTATTTTAAATAAAGTAAATTGAAATTATTTAATGTTTATTCAATAAGAAGCGTATTCAGTTTCAAGAGCAGTGCCTTGATAGTCCAAGTTTGATCCAGGATACCATTTTGGGTTGTTACTGCTTGTTCCAGTCGAGGATCCATATTGAATAGGTTTCCACTGACCACTATTGTTCAAATTAACTTGTAATCCCGCAGTTGTATGAACAAGGAATACCTGCACATGTGTTCCAGTTGTTGAATGTTCCCACCACATAGAGAAGCCAGTGTTGTGAGTTACTTGAAACGAAACCGAGCCTGTTTGAAGACCAGTTTACTGATAAACAATTTCAAGAGGCTCTGCATAATTAATGATGATTTCTCAAAGTGGATTTTATTTACATTGAATTTTTAGGCTCGTATATTTGTTGCAACTTTTCGTAAAGTGATTGCTCTCCAAGTGTATTTTGAAGAGGATCATCCCGCTCTACTGAGACAAACGAGAATGTGTTCATTCTTCCAATTGGCGAATGTGCTACAGGGCTTTGAGGTAGGGTTGGTGAAAATCCTAGAGTTGCTTCTCCAGAATGGACAGGAGAGTTCACTGTTGGACTTGCACCAACTCCATAGGGGGAATCTAGTTGAACATCCGATGAAGAGATTCTTGGTCCAGATACATTTGAAAATCTTAAAGGAGTAGGGGACATTCCTGCAGCTGTCGGAGAGGAAGCCACCAACTCGGATACCGGTGCGAGTTGTACTGCTGATGCTTCAATGTTGGATGATGAAATAGGTCCGGACAGCTCTGATAAGCGTAAAGGAGAAGGGGAGTATCTCTTTTCTACACCGGAAATTCTGGCTCCAGAAATCCTAAAAGATACTGGTTTGGATGGCTCGATAGGGCCAGACGTATTTGAAAACCGTAAAGGAGAAGGGGCACCAACACTTGTCATTGAAAGCTTGACTTCTTTTCTCGTCGAACTGTCGTTTCCAACTTTGCTCGAGCCAAAAGACAGTCTATTAAAATTAATGGATTGACGATCAACTTGGGCTGAACACCTATTCTCCCTTCGTGCCTCCATAGGAGCATTTAAATCATTTTGAACAACATTGCTATTTCGAGCACTAGTTAGATTACTGTTTCTAACCACACTACTCCCAAGTGACAACCCACTTCCAACTCTGGGCATGTATTCTTCAGAGTTTACAAGTGATTCTGAATCAGACCCATTAGAGCCGAAACCTAATGGATTCAAACCTCCACTATCCACTCGCCGCGGTTTCCCCATATTTTCCAAAGACAATCGCATCAGTGCTGGAGGAGGCATCGCTAAATCATCAAACTCTTTTGATTCTCTACTTGGTGCATGTTCGTTCCTATATCTTTTGTTGTAATAATATTTGAATCCTGCAAAAAAGGCAGGTAGCAATATGAGCATAGCCAATAACGAGGCAAATACAATAGGAGTCTGAACTGCCTGTCTAGCTGCATCTTTGCCTTTCTTGCTTGCATCGTCATCAGTAGACGTGGAATTGTCATTGGAATTTGAACCTGCAATAGGTAACTGCACAACCGGATTAGCAGTTATAGTGGCTACTGGAACCGTTTCAGAAGCAAGTTGATTTCTACCCAACCCATCATCATGATGATGCTTTCTGTGACCACCAAATTCCCCATGTTCATCATCGTCATCATTTGACATTACAAATATTCCTGGACCATCGTCCGTGTTTGGAGGACCACCCCCTGGCGATATAGGAATATTTCCAGGTTGTGGTTGCGGTTGAGGTGTTGGAGGTTGGGGTATCGACATAGGAATATTGGGAGGGGATGATTTTTGATCTTCGTTTCTACTGGACTGAATCCCTGCATTGTTATCATCTCCTCTTTGGGGTATTTGAGATATTGGTATACTTGGTACGTTCGAGTTGGGAAGTACTTGGTTGATTACATTCTGTGAGGATCCATCATCACCATGTTCTCCATGATGGTGCCTTTTCGCAAATAATACTCCTATTAAAAATAGAGTGATTTTCATCTTTCAAATTGTTTACAAATTCGTTTGGCATTTAAAACACCACTGGTTTGAGCCTACTCATGAGCCAAGTGTCACTGAAACAACTGAAACGGATGAAAAAGACAAAACAACAAATTAAACCAAATTGGAAAGATAGTACATTTAGTAGCAATTAAATACTCTTAGCAAAAGGTTGATTTTGATTGCAAAGTCACGTTCCCACTGCTGTCATACACGACTTGGCAAATTGTGGCACCCATAGAACCAAAAACAAATGCCATTTTCTTTGAGGCTTTAAATAGTACATGTAATCATTATTTATTAGTGGTTCTCCACTTTAATAGGCTTGTTTGTATTTTGGACCACCACTGATAACCATAATTTGTATAAAACCAACCGTAAAGTGCACCACCCAAATGAGCAGCATGGTCTAAAACGCGCCAACCAAGAACAAGTCCGAGAAAATCAAACCCAATCAAAAGAGGTACTATCTGTCTCATTTCAAATTCCTGCCCTGGGAGGAAGACGAGGTAGACTTTGCCATTTGGGTTTAAAGATGCCATTCCACTAATTAGCCCAAAAATGCCTTGATTAATAAAGAATTACCCCCACTGGCTCCAAGTGATGGCAATATCGCCCTTCTTAAATATATCGTAGAAAATACAGACCCAAGACTGCTCAATACACATGTCGATAGATAGAACGCAATCATTTGTTGATCACTGAATCCGCTACGGTGTTGATACGATGGAAAGAATGAAAATAATGCCACCATATTCAAACCAAAATGCAAGGCTGTCCTGTGAGAAATCGTTGAAGTGAATATCGTTATAGGAGATGAGCTGGGTGTATGCATAAAGTATCTCTCCATAAATCTGTGATTCCTAGGGAATTGCCAGGCTATATCAACAACAATTACCAAGAAATACCAATGAATTTATGGCAATTATCGGTAAACACAGTTTCTGAGAGTCTGATAATTCCCGGTATTTGTTGATTGCTATGGTTCGGATACGCTGAAATACGTTCTGCCTTTCGTCCAGCTTTAAAAGATATTGTGATGGCTCAAACAAATGTAGAATTTGAAGTCTGTTGCTTTTCGTTTCCTCCACCAATTCATTCGACCTGTGAATATGGGCTGCATTAATAACGGGTACCAATAGTGAATGTTGCTCCTACGAATCCTACAGAGAATACGAACTGCCTTCTGAAATTGCGAAGCATTTCAATTTGGAAAATATTTGAAAATTTCGACTGGTTAAAATTGTGACTCGTCAAATTTAATGAATTGTATTACAATATCGTCAAAGAGATACAGATTAAAAAGAGATACAGATTAAAAAAGAGATACAATTCTATTTATATTTCTTGGGTTTCCTTGTTCCGCTTCCAGTCTTCGTATGGAACGATGCAACAAAAGTCTTTGATCAACTCGATTACAATAAACTGCCAAGTGATGAACCCACCGACTATCGCTACTACACCTCTAATTATCAGCTGCTGTCGGTTTGATGAGGCATCCGGTGTGTTTCCGCAATAATCACTTTGTGGGAACCTCTTGCAGTATGTTTGGGCATCAAATAGGGTGTAAAACAAGGCAAACGCTTGCAAAATACTCCCGACGATCGTTGCAACCTGGATTACATACAATTACCATTACTCGCACTCTAATCATATTCTTTTTCCTGTCATAGGGATACAGACTGAGAAACAGCATCTGTGTGTTTCCTGAATAAAGACAAAATTACCAGGTACGGTTAACACTATAAAGAGAAGCCTGTATATCCATGAACTGAACTGGACTCTCACCAACCCCACAATGATTGCATAGATTCGCTCTAGAAATATCCCAGTAAACAAACAAAACAAAATCTTCCAGCTGACATACTGCAATTCGCCCAATTGAAATACTTTGTAACAATACATGATCAGAAATGTGAATGAAGAAATATTAACCAACAGCAACACAGAATCAATGAAATAACTGAATTTGCCTCGATAAATGGCTTTTTCTATTTGGGGTTGAAATGAGTCGACAATTCCTCTACTAGCGGATACAACAGTTGTATTCTCTGCTACATCCTCTGCATCCTTCATTTTTTGAGTTGAAGTTTAGCCACCCAGCTTTTTCACTTTGTGGCTGACATCAAACACGATGCTAAGCCTAAACAGTGCAATCCCTTCAAAAACACCAATTAGGGCATATAAATCCGCAATTCATATTGAGCATTTAATCTAAATCGTCTAGCCTTGCGACTACTCTCTATTAAGCAGGATATTCTCACGGGATTTCGTTTCCCTTTTATTCTAGTATAACCCATGCTAACCCAATACAAAAAGTAATGGCGCGCGTACGGGTTAAAATCCGCCCATCAGATCAAGCTTAGGGTCTGGATTACATCAACAAATGTAAATTTCCTTTCCACCTATGGATTTTATTGATTATTTAAATGCAATTATTTCTTTGTTGCGCCTTTTAAACAAAGCAAATCGACAAGCCAACTTTTGCAAAAATGGCATCTCGATTCGTTCGCGGTACTAACTCACTAACGTAGCATCTAAATGTACGTGATCAATAACAATTAGACAGACACACCTTTGGAACTCCTAATAAGAAGGAAAATTGCTTTGACAACCTTAAAGTAACCCGTAGTGCATGGGATACCAACTTGGTCTCTGCCAATCCCTTGTTTGTCGCTGTGAATCTGGAAGCTGGTGGAGGTAGATCTGTAATTGATATCAGGTGGTGCTTTCACTGTGCTTGCACACTCCCAAACTGGAAAACTCCCTGATAACTTGCCAGTGTACAATGGACACACTGCCGCTGTACTCGACACTGATTTCAATCCTTTCAACGATTACATTATTGCTTCAGCATCAGAAGATTGCAAAGTACTCTTGCTTAATATAGGCCATGATCTGGAAAATCCCAGAAGGAGGATTAACAGAAAGCATTTCAACACCAGTATTGACTTTGGCTGGGCATCAACGTAAAGTTGGCCATGTTCTATTCAACCCTGTTGCAGACAACATTTTAGCTACCAGTTCTGCTGATTTCCTTGTAAAGATTTGGGATATTTCCACTGGACAAGAGAAATTTGAATTGAATGGACATACTGAAATTATCAACTCTATCAATTGGTCATGGGAAGGTAATCTCTTATTCTCTGCATGCAAAGATAAAAAGTTGCGCGTTTGGGATGTAAGATCTGGCAAAGTTGTACAAGAAGCTGCTGGACATCAAGGTGTTAAAGGATCTCGCGTTGTATCCATGGGCAATTCATCTTACATCACCACTACTGGTTTCAGTAGATCTAGTGATCGTCAAGTATTCGTTTGGGACTACAAGAACTTGTCCCAACCGGTAAAACAAGAAAACATTGATACAGCATCAGGTCTTTTGATTCCATACTTTGATTCCGATACCAATATGTTGTATTTGGCCGGAAAGGTATATTTTTTTAATTCTAGGGTGATGGTAACATTCGTTATTACGAATGGGTCGAAGAAGAAAAGAACCTTTACATACTCTCTGAATACAAATCTTCAGATCCGCTTCGTGGTATTTGCTTCCTTCCAAAAAGAGCCTGTGCTATCAATGAAGTCGAAGTTGCAAGAATCTACAAAGTTCACCCAACTATGGTGGAACCTATTTCATTCAAGGTTCCTAGAAAGGTTTGTTTATTTAATTCTAGTCTGATTTGTTCCAAAGCGATTTATTCCCTGACACCATCGGGCCAAATCCTACCATGACTGCAGCAGAATGGCTTTCCGGTAAAACTGCAGGGCCAAAGCTTATCAGTTTAGAAGCAGGATTCGTCCCACCTGCTCCAAAAGAGTTTGTTACTACTGGTTCTGCAACTGTTACTCCATCAACAACTGCTCCTCCTCCTCTCAATGAAAAAGAGGTAATTACACTTAATTATAGTACCAAGAGCAATACAATATTTTGAAAAAAGAAAATGAAGAACTAAAGGGTGTAATTTCCCAAAAAGATGTTCGTATCAGACAATTGGAAGCTCAACTAGCTTCAATGTCCACTCAATAAACTTTTGGTTTCGTTTAATAATCAAATATACTTTTATTACCAACCAAAAAGCAAATCTGATATTCTTTCAAATATACCAGATGATTTCATATTCAAAGTAACTTGTCTGTGCTCGCTTCGTTCTTGTTGGAGGTCAATGGTAGGGTAAAGGTTTTCATTCTGGTCTGGTTCGAAATGCTGCGGCTGAGCAATAACAACAGGGTCTTCGTGTATAGTAGGGTAATTTTGTGCTCTAGTTTCCTTTAGAATCGGTTTAATTGGCTTTGCAGGTGTCATCAAACTGGCTTCAGTCAAAACAAGACTTCTTTTTGGCTTTAATTTAGATGGTGTTTCCATATATGCAGAAGGTGATTCCAATCCCAGTTTCTTTTCAACTCCAATTTCACTTGAAATAATGCTATCTTTGCGTTCAGAACCAACGCTCTTTTGTTCAGAATCTTTTCCTAGGTGGGTATTGAATGCATCACCAACTCGTACAACGATAACCCATGAATCATCAAAGGTTTTCCCATCATATCGCAAAGCCTGTTCCACGGTTGATGAATGTAAGTAGGTCACGACCATGTAATTCCTTCCTTCTTGTAAATTGATATATGCAACAGGCCCCAACTCCATAAACATTTTTTTAATAAATTCATGTCTATGTGGTGGAATTCCAATTACCGTTATAGTAGTCCCATTCAAAATTGAGACAGGTGTATTCAAGTTATCCACAGACATGTGCGACCCAGGTGTGTGCATCGAATGCGGAGTATGGACTGGAGTGGACTGTGTAGATAAATTTAGTTTTGGTGTTGACCTTTTCGTAGGGGAAGACGAGAAGAGCATTGTGGTTGGGGGAGCGTCCTCATCAAGAGGTAGGTTAGTTGATGATGGAGATCCGTAAATACCTGGTGTGAGAGACCGCTCTCTGGATCTTGATCTCAACTGGCGTGGTTTTTGGATATTCGTGGGAGGTGTCTTTGAAACCTGACGATTAGAAATATCTACTGTCTTGATGGGACGTTTGCCTCCTCCTAGGGATTCTAACAGCAACGGCGGGTAATAAGCTGGAGTATTTTCGTTCATTGATTTATATTTTTGAAAAAAAATCTGGACAAATTCAGGCTTTAGTTGGTGACTCGAAAATGTGTCATCAAAACGATCCAGAATGAAACAAGATGAATTATATTATTAATCAATTCTTCTTCCTTCCTGTCTGGCCCTAGAGCGGTTAATCAAGCTTCGCCTGTCCAAGTAAGTCTGCCAGCCAATGCCAAATGTATTGAGCCATGGATTAAGTATCTCTAGCTTTTGTTTTTGGTTCGATTTATTAATGTTGACTGTCCAGTCAAAGTAAGTGCCCCACTCTGTACACGCTTCAGCTCCAATGATAATATTATTGCCATGCCTTTCAGCAAACTTTGTAAACAGCGTTTCTGAAGAAATATTGGTAGATAATATAGAAAACTCAATGTTTGTAGGAGAGCTTTTGGATTGGGCCAGAGTGAAATCAAGTAATTTTGATGCTATCCCGTTCCCCTGTTGATTTTTCATCACTGCGATTTCATTTATCATCAAGGTATCACCGTTTAAATTTGGGACATAGGATTTCGAACCAAACAACAGCGGAGTGGTAGAATAGAACGTCGCCAAGACATAACCTACTAATTGGGTATCATGGAAAGCCAGTGAATGAAAAGAGTTTGTTTTGGAATTATAATTTGAAATTGGATTTTGAAATTCTTCAGGGCTAAATTAGAAATTTCGTTACCCTGATATTCCAGATAGCTGCCTCGTGGACACCATCATTTTGGGGATATTAGGGATATTCAATGGCTGTTCCAGTGTGTTTAGCAGGTACTTGATTTTCATTAATTTTTCCAAGAATGATTGGGTCCAATTTCAGTTACATCCCTTGATTGTTTCTAATTGCAAGTGCACACCAACTGAGGATTCCAGTTTGTACTAGTCGGAATTGAGTGTCAAATATGTTCTACTGGCGTATCTCCCCTCGCCTGTCAAGCGCAAGCATTCCATGATCAACAAAAGGGGATAGTTATCTCATTTTAGGATTGTAATTTTCTTGTGAAAGCTGGTGCCATGTTGGAAGCTTAAACAAACAAAAATCCACGTAAGATGTTTACCTTCCGTTTCCGCAAATGGTACTCATATTTCTCACAAGTAGCCAAGATACCTTTTCTGTTACAGAAGGATAGAACTATCACCGGATGACCTGTATTTCCCTGCGACTTTTGTCTTGCTATTTCGGTGTATATCGTAATCACCCTTTAACGTAGAATCCCCATATTATCCATAGCTCTTTACTTTGCTCTTAAAGATCGCTGCGATATGTTGAATACTCTTGGTTTATATCTAGCTGCATATCTGATCCTTTCTTGTATTCAATTTCTATCCGAACTGGCGTGTGTGATATGTTCCATGTCTGGTACAGTTTGCAGTCCTGGGCCAAGAAGGAAATTAATGGGGCCGCTTGGTCATATTGAAGCGATATTAATGTTTATTGAATATCTGCTACAAGTATACGGTATTATAGTTGCCTATTTTCAAAAGAATGCCTTCCAGCTCAGCACACAGTGTATTCCATTCAATCTAAATTTGGTAAAGATGGTCATAATCATGGCATTCATTTCCTCGTCATTTTTCATATTCTTTGTGGTATTTTTCATGTACAATTCAAGATCCAAAAGACGCGCCAGTACGAATTTTGGAAAATACATGAAACTATGGAAAAGAAGAATTGAATGGCTATGTTCACCAGCACTTGATTCCACAGATAGTGAAACTGTAATAGCAGACGTAGCTTCAGTATTAGCAGAGTATTACAAAGATGTTGATTGGAGTTTGACTGATTTGGCTGTTGGATTAATACTATTGAAAAGAGAGCAGAAATTATATTTGGCATTTAAATCATTGTTCCAGACTGAAGAAAAGGTTATGCAAAGTGCCAGCAGTAATTCACTATCTATAAGCGATGGAAAAAGTGTGCTGAATGACCCTATTGAAGAAGCTGGAAAGGACACGGATATGTCTGAAATAGCCATTGTGAAAAGACAGCCAAGTAAGACTTCACTGAAATCAAACACTTCAAACAAATCCCAAAAATCCCCAAGACGATTCACTGATTCAGCAAGTGAACTGTCAAAAAGCGGTGGAAGCAAATTCAGATCATTTACCTCCATAGAAACAGAAGAGCCTTTAAATACAAAGGGGGATGTGAACGACTGGAATTTTTCTTCGTATTCGTTTGCAGTGCCTTTGGAGAAGCAGGATTTGAAACAATCGGATATCATCGACATTCTTCATTTCTCACACTATGCAAATATGGCATATATTCAATTGGATAACGAGATCACTGGAAAATTAGACATGTTGATCCATTTCTCTTTAAGCAATGATTTATTCAGGTCCCCTTACATGATTTCACTTGATCATGACTGGAGCTCAATTGTAATTGCCATCAGAGGAACTTATAGCGCAGCAGATATACTAGTAGATTTGAAATTTGATCCTGTTATTCTTGATGAAGACTTGGATGGGGCAGAAAACTATTTGGTTCATTCCGGATTTAAAAAGACTGCTCTCAATATTGTCAAGGAAATTTGCGATAAAGAATTATTGGACAAAATATTGAAAAGCTCTAATCAAAGAGAATCGCAATACCAAATTGTAGTTTGTGGACATTCTCTTGGAGCAGTAAACATAATTAACTATAGGGTGTTGCTTCACTGGTCACTTATTTCTTGCGCAAAAGAGGGTACTACCAAAGTAGATGCTACGGATATTCTATGCCTGGTAGTGTTGTAAACGATAAAACGTCACCGCTCTTTAACAACTTTTGTATTTCAGTGGTATGCGGTGACGATATCGTAACACGAACAACTCATGAAACTATGGAAAGATTGAAATTCGATATTCATAGACTTTTAAGCAACTGTAACTTACCAAAATATCGAATCTTTGGCTCTGCAGTTATCAACAGGTTTAGAACAAATGAAAATAGAAAGACATTACTTCAAAGGACACAAAATGGAAACATACCTGACAGCACCAATTCCATCTTGCAAGAAAGCGAAATCGCATATCTGAAAAAAGTACAAAAGGAAAAGAAAACCACGAAAATGCCAATGTACCTGCCTGGCAGAATACTGTACCTTGAGAAAGTAAGGGATAACAAAGACGCCAAAATTGAAATCATTGCCCAAAAAGTTGTAAATGGAAAGAGGAAAAGAGGAACCGCGTCTCTTCAAGCATTTACAACCGCAATTAAAGAAAAAGTAACTGACACAATACACAGACCAGTTGACGAAAAGTACCTCTACAAACCTCGGTGGGCGAAAAAGGAAGAATTTAATGAAATATTAATTTCGAGAACGATGGTTGGAGATCATGTGGGTGTATTTGGAATATTGAAATATTTTGAAACACTTGATCCTGATGTTACACTAGCAGTAAAGAGTTGAACTCTAAATATATATATTATTTATAATTGGTGCAAAAGTGAAGCATATTTTCATACACATAAAAGTTGATTGCGTGGACTGGAACTGATCTCATCAACTGCATGGACATTCCCCTAAAGAAGCCTCTTACACCAAATTCCTTGTATCTCTCAGTAAAGTAATAGGAAACGCTTTTTTCGTGTCCAGAGAATGCCTCTTTCTGAACGATTGATTTTAAACTAGCTTAGAAGAATGCTTACACGTCTAATGGGAACACTAGTACCCAGGATAGAGCTCCAGATATACCTCCTCCTACTAATGAAACCCAATGCTGTGGTGTACCATTTTCTGTTTTTGGTCCATAATATTTAATAGTTTCGTAAATCGCAAAATACGAGCCGCATCCCAAAATTTCCATTGGTGCATGGATTCTATACCCAGCTACAATTAATTAAAGGTACTATATAGTCCAAAGAATCCGCCTTGTCTGTAGACATGTGCAATCCATCCTCCAAGACTCTTCAACTTTGCAGACCCTTCCTCCACTTTCTGTAACTGTCTTCTGACCTTTTTTAATTGCAATATACTTTAATAAATTCGATTGGTGCACCAAAGATGGACATTGTAAGACCAGTGCCTCCACCAGCAACAAATGACGGCACCACTGCACCAAGTACGCCATCATCTTGATATATCTTTGTTATGCAAGATTTACTTTTTTCACTCGTTCTTTTCCACCGCTGTACAAGTTCCAACTAATAGCGCGCAAAGTGGTAGATGATGCCAATAACGGCAGTATCCCACGGTAAAATCCCAACACACCTTCGTGATAAAAGGTGCTCTTGATGCAAGACAAGGCGGATGGATATTTAAAAGCCTGCATTCTTGTTTTTACTGAATCAAACTTTTGTTTAACAAAAAATTACTGGATAGCCGATGGATACTGATATAAGTGCACTCGTAGTTGCAGATATAGTTATAGCATTAGTATTTATGAATTCATTCATTCTATCAAGTGAAAATTACGAGGTAAGAAATTAAATTTCAAAAAAAATTCGAAAAGCAAATCACATGACTATTTAATTGCCCGCAAAAAATTGACATTAATTTAACATTGCACCTCTATTGGCAAATTCGTCGGCTTTTTCGTTTCCGTATATTCCACAATGAGCTTCTACGTACTCGATTGAAACGTCTTTACGGGCAGAATACAGCTGGTCAAATCGCTGCCACAAGTCTTTGTTTGCCACTGGCTGACCATTACTTGTTTTCCAACCCTGTTTCTTCCAATTATTTATCCATGTCTTGATACCATTGATTGTATATTGCGAATCAGAATAAATCATCACATTAGGAGCATCTTTAAATATTTCCAGTGCTCTAATTACTGCGTATATTTCAGCTCTATTATTTGTTGGTCCATCAAGATATCGTTCTGAAACATTTCGCGAATCTCCATCTGCCACAAATATTCCAATTCCAGCCCTAGCTCCAGTTTTTCCATTACCCCTGCAACTTCCATCAGTATACACTTTGATTACTTCTTGGTTTGATGCTGTTGATTTCAGAGCAGTATCTAAAGTTGGTTCTGGGATGATTGGTGCATTAGTTCCTTGTCTGCTTTCACTGTTGATCGCAGCAACCTTCTCAAACGATTGAGTTATCTCTGATGGTGGGATATTTACATATGAAATTGGGACTTCATTGTTTTCTGCAAGATGCGCAAGTTCAGAAGCCTTTTTATACTGGGATGACTTTGAATCCACGTATTTCAATGATACTCCAGTTCTGCTGGTGTAGAGGCAATCAAAAGTTATCCAAAGCTCCACATTGGCAATTGGTTGGTTTTTCGCATTCTTCCAGTTGTTACTTTTCCAACCTGTAATCCAATTATTAATTCCATCAATTACGTACTTTGAGTTGCAGTATATAGACACGGTTGGCGATTTCATGGATCTCTTCAATGCTTCTATGGATGCAAACAGAATCGCTTGGTTGTTTGTAACTCCATCTAGATATCCTGCGGCATTCCTTGGATCTCCTTCCCCGAAATAGATTCCTATTCCTGCCCTTGCGTTTGCTCGCCCATTCCCTTTGCAAGTTGCACACAAAAATATTTCAGTAAGGCGATTCATTTTTTTAAAAAAGCAAAGTTCTACTTTAGAACTATTCTGGCCAGAAACACAAGTACTCCATGGCAGAGATCCCATATAACGAAAACTAGAATAAAGTCTTAAAGGAATTTATTCAGCAAGTGATAACCTACTAGAGCGACTCCTAAAACTACGAGAGCAATAATGCGCCATTGATTAATATAAAAGAATCTCGACCATCTTTGAGAACTAACGAGTGCCAGGTTGCAACCCAATACTGGCTTGGCCATATCTTCAGCAATCCGCTCTAGATGAAACAGTGCAACTACTGGGTCATGGTCGCTCCAGTCGAATTCTTCTACTCTCAAGTAATGTAATGGAGATACACTGTGGTGGCCGTCACTAAAGTATAATATTCTATCGCAATAAGCAGGCATTCTAGTTTCCGAATAGGCTCGTGGTACATCAGCTTTCTTTACTCCTTTCAATTTGTAGGGTGGTGTAAACAATATTTTTGGTTCTCTAAACTGAGCTAATGTTCCTTGTTGAACTGACCTGAGATAATTTAGTTCATCCAGTGCGTTCAATTCTTCCACATCATTCTTTTGAATTAATTCTAGAATTTTTGATCGTTTCGGAAGAGTAGAGTCATTGCCAATTATCCCATGAGCCCATTTGTCTTTTGCACCTTTGAATCGAAAGTTCAAATCACCTAGAAACCATATTACTTCGTGATTTTGAGGAAGAGTGACAAATGGAACACTTCTAAATGGTTTTAGAACCAAACACGACAGGATGTGATCTGCTTCCTCCTGTCTCCATATGCAATTCGCTTCACCTGCGTGTGCATTCAAATGTGAACTGATAAAGCAAAACGAGCTGCTTTGTTCGGGATATTTCTCTAATTCGCATTCAAATGATATACCAACAGCACCTTTGTTTACATATACACCTCCAAGACCAGTTCCGATGGATCCAGTAGCGATTTTATTAATAATAGTTCCTATATTTAACACAGAATACCCTCCTTGATGAAAACCAACATTCCAATCCCTGCTGTTTTTCCTGCGTATAACGGACGGTACTTTGCGCCAAGTCCATGGATTTTCAATAGTGCACTTTCTACACGATTTATCCAGGATTCCAAGGCGGGTATATGCATAGATCCTTCTCTAGTAGGGCTCCAAAAAGACTGGTATGTTGATATACGGTGGAGATGAGCTTGATGCACCAATTCCTGGAATCCTAAGCATATAATATCCGGTGATGGTGACAGAGACCTTTCGAGCCAGTTTGAAATATCTTGTAGCTGTGAGCTGTTGGGTTCTTTTGTAGCCACATTCCAACTACCAACTTGCACTGTTATTTTCATTTCAAGATTAGAAAAAGTGTCTTGGTCATTGCGCTCTGGTTATCAGCAAGTTTGCCAACCATAAACCAGAGATACTGAAACCATAGAGAATGCTTTTATTCACTTTGAATCGATCGGATATCTGCACGCATCCGCTATACGTGCTCAGTAGCTAATTCAAATTCAACCATGAGGAGAGTGCTAGCCGCATAAAAGCGTCGGATTTACTTTTGAAACTAAATGAGATATGCGTCATGAAGAAAAAACCATTCCATCAATAAAATATCCGCAAATCTGGTTTCGCCCCCAATCAGTTGAATTAACCGAGATCAGAAACTAACTGCGAATTCCGTTTATTTGGGTTGAGCTCTTTGTTATTTGTTTAGTCGGGTGTGGCTGAAGTGTTTAATTTCAAATCAACTTTACAAAAATTTATCTTTTTAATGCTAATACTATTTCAAATCTCATCGGTACTAGGACAATCGCTAGTGATAGGTAATTGCACGACCGATAATGACTGTCTATCATACACCCAGCGACTACAAGCTCTATCAGGATATAATACACCACAGTCACAAGCAGGATACGCATGTCTGAATAATAAATGCTCGTACATTGTCTCTCCTGGTGCGATTTGTAGACAGAGCTCAGATTGTTCAGAGTATGTATTTTTAAAGAATGCAATTGCAATGAACCATACCTACTTGTACCCGACTGACAACATTGAACAGTATTTGGAAGGGATATGTTCGCCAAATTTTTGCACCATCGAGTCATCTTGTCAAACAGTATCTGATCCTTTCAGTTCTACAATGTCAATATCTCTGGATCGACAAGGATGTTGCGGTGGAATTGCAGAGCTGCAACGATGTGAACCAGTGTTGTACAGTGTTGGAACATGTGCTGGACAGGCAGTGTGCACACCTGATATTGATCCATCAAGTAATGCAAGCAGATGCGTTGTTCCTACCAAAGCTTCAACCACGTGGATTGGAATAATTCTCAACTTGATATCTGCAACAACTACTAATATTGGACTAAACTTGCAAAAATTAGCCTTGAGAAAAAGGCATGAAAAAGTGGTACGCAAGAAGGAAAGGGAAACAGTTGGATTAGTATATCACTTGGCATCATTGCGATCAACTGTCAAAACATTTTACAGAAACTTGTCAAATGCCAGTCTAAGTAATCGATCTGGCGCACAAAGTTTAGAAAGAAGCTCTCCTGAAATACCAATGGAATCCCTTTCTCGCGATCATTCTGTCAGACAACTGGGAGAAACTAGAGTGAAAAAAGTTCAATCTTTTCCCACTGCAGACAAAGATAAAGCAGAATTCCAAAAAGATTTGAGAATGGGAAACTTGTTTAGCAATCCTGTAATTTTTTTTAATGATAGCGATGGTTGTTGGGAATGGTAGTATTTATATTTGGAAATATTTGCAATTTCTTGGCGCTAAATTTTGCAGCACAATCTCTATTGGCACCTATTTCGTCAATATCATTGGTGGTTAATGTTATTGTTGCTCCGTTAATTAATCATGAAGTTTGGACTTATAACGATTTGGTTGGAATATTTTTGATCGTATCAGGGTCCGTAGTTGTAGTTGTGTTTGCTGGTTCCCCAGGAAAGGACTATGATGTTTGCGTCCTTCTGAAGCTGTTTCAACAGACACCAACGATTATTTATCTCACAGTTATTGCTTCTTTAATTACTACTGTATTTATTGGTATTTGTATCGTAGAAAAGAATCTGGATCTAAAAGATGATTCAAACGAAGTGTTAAAGAAAGTTATCCAAGGAGATTTAGTTGCTGTTGAAACCAAACCAGCAAAGCCTTCTGCGCACAGCCCGGAGATAGTAGTTTCAGATGAAGAAGTTGATGGAGGTGAAGCGATCAAGAGAATAGTGACTATTTCAACTCCAGTACGCGGCAACTTGGATAATTCTGATGAAGACAATTTGACCCAAGATGAAACATCATCTATTGATAATGAAAGTGGAATAGAAATGATAGTAGATGGAAACAATGAAAACGTTGACACGTTTTTAAAATCAAAAGCTGGTGATCGATCTTCAATCCATTCTGTATCTCTGACTTTTAAAATCAAGAAACCACAAGATCAAACCGAAACGTCTTCTCCAACTGGCTCATTGAAACCCCCTTCTCCAGTAAAAAACGAAATCAACCCTGATGAAATCTCTGCGACGGGTTCGTCATCGGTTTCTGCAATTTCGCATCAAGAACCAAAGCCGATAGTTGCAGAAATCCCAGCTATACCAGCAAAAAAGACTATGAGAACTAGATTTATAGAGTATACTAGAAATTGGCCAATATTTAAGCAATTATATAACCTCAAACTAATCCCGGTATTACCTCACAAAATCCCAGTTAATTCATTTTTTGCTAGAATTTTCCTTCCTTTTGGATATGCTGCATTCGGGGTAATTAATACTGATAGTAGGGGCTTATGGGGACTTTAACAGTCTTGTTTGCAAATGCCACAATACATTTGCTATCCACGTCCATATTTGGAAGCCAGAATCAATTCAATTCATTCTCTGCATGGTTGTTTACTTTTATTACTCTTAGTACTGCTATATCCCAAGTATATTGGATCAACATGGGTTTAGCGCGCTATGATGCCTTGATTCAGATTCCAGTTTACTTTGTAGTTTGGACTATCTTTGATGTTGTTGGTGGAGGAGTTTACTACAATGAATTTGCCAACTACACTACCGTCCGGTTTGTTCTATTTATCATGGGAATTGTAATTATCTTTATAGGTGTGATTGTATTGGCTGGTAGGTTGAAAGCCCTTGAAGTTGACAACCCTCAGCCAGTCGCTCCTAGTGAATCTGAAAAAAATGAAGTGTAATTTGATGGATATTTTTTAAATTTAATAAATGACTTTTTCTATTACAGTGGGCCTTTCATTGCTGGCTACTAGTACTGTCAAGATTCCACCTGTAATTCCGGCTGCCTGGTCAGCCTCGGCTTATTCTTGTAAATATCTCGATGAAGGGTCTTTTTTCGTAGTCATCCATTTCATGGGAGTTTCAAGCCACCTGCTGTTTAAAAATTTTGCGAACGGTAATCTTACGACAAAAAATGACACAGTGGACTGCAAACCAAGTCAGAAAGACATTTATCGAATATTTCGAAAAGAATCAGCACAGCCATATCGTTTCATCCTCAACTATTCCTCATCACGATCCAACATTGCTGTTTGCCAACTCTGGAATGAATCAAGTAATTTGACGCTGATTGTAGTTCAAACCAATTTTCCAAGGAACAATTGATCCAAACTCCGACTTTGCAAAACTAAGCAGAGCTGCCAATTCACAAAAGTGTATCCGTGCAGGTGGTAAGCACAACGACTTGGAGGATGTTGGTAGAGACACCTATCACCACACTTTCTTTGAAATGTTGGGGAATTGGTCATTCGGTGATTACTTTAAAAAGGAAGCAATTGCCTTTGCTTGGGAACTGCTAACCAAAGTATACAAGCTGCCAAAAGATAGACTCTATGTCACTTATTTTGAAGGTGACGAGAAACTTGGCTTGGCTCCGGACTTGGAAGCAAAACGGTTGTGGTTAGATATTGGTGTACCAGAGGACCATATTTTACCTGGTGATTCCAAAGACAACTTTTGGGAAATGGGAGACCAAGGTCCATGTGGGCCTTGCTCTGAAGTTCATTTTGACCGTATTGGTGGAAGAAACTGCAGAGATTTGGTCAACATGGATGATCCAGATGTCATTGAAATTTGGAATTTGGTCTTTATGCAGTTCAACAGGGAAGCTGATAGATCCCTTCGTCCTCTTCCAAACAAGCACATTGATACTGGTATGGGATTGGAAAGATTAGTATCAATTTTGCAAGATAAACGCTCAAACTATGATACTGATGTGTTTACTGGCTTATTTAAAGCCATTCAAGATCTCACTGGAGCACGTAGCTATACTGGAAAATTAGGGGCTGAAGATGCTGACGGAATTGATACTGCATATCGTGTAATTGCAGACCACGTCAGAACTTTAACTTTTGCAATTTCAGATGGAGGAGTACCTAGTAATGAAGGTAGAGGATATGTGTTGCGAAGAATTCTTAGGAGAGGTGCTAGATATGCACGTAAAAAGTTTAATGTTCCAATTGGCACGTTCTTTTCGTCCTTGGTAGATACTGTCGTCGCTGAAATGGTATACTTTTTCTGAAACTAGGGAGACGCCTTTCCTGAAATCCGCAAAAGAGTGGATGATTTGAAGGAAATTTTGAATGAAGAAGAACGCAGTTTTGCAAAAACATTGGACCGTGGAGAAAAGCTCTTTGCTGACTACTTGACTAAAACCAAGGCACAAGGGTTATCTTTGATGCCTGGAAGTGATGTTTGGAGATTGTACGACACTTATGGATTCCCAGTCGATTTAACCAGATTAATGGCAGAAGAAAATGGAATTGGAATTAATGAACTTGAATTTGAAGAAGCTCAGAATGAAGCAAGAGTTAGGTCCCAGAAGAAGAAGACTAGCGGTAGTGGCGAAGTAGTAGCCTTGGATGTTCACGCCCTCGGTGCAGTTGAAAAGAAGGGCATTGCTCCTACAAATGATGAGTTCAAATATGGTAAAATTAGTTAACAATAGGTTTTGAAGATATTAATGCATCAATCAAAGCTATTTACTTGAATGGTCAATTCGTAGACAGTGTAAATGCAGAAACTGTTCAAACAACTTTCGGCATTGTCCTTGATAAGACCAATTTTTATGCCGAACAAGGTGGCCAGCAGTATGATACTGGAAGCTTGTCTGTCGACGGGCAAGTCGATTTTGCTGTGGAAGATGTGCAAGTGTTTGGAGGTTATGTTTTGCATATTGGATATTTGAAATATGGCTCGGTTAAGGTTGGCGATGAATTGCTATGTTCCTATGATGAACTCCGAAGATGGCCTTTGAGAAATAACCATACTTGCACTCATATTCTCAACTTTGCACTAAGACAAGTACTAGGAAATATTGTGGATCAAAAGGGTTCATTGGTAGCACCAGAAAAATTCCGATTTGATTATTCATGCAAGAGTGCTCCAACAGCAGAAGAGTTGGGGAAAATTGAAGATATTGTAAATGAATTTGTCAAAAGAAACTCTTCCATCTTTTACAAGGATGTTCCTCTCGCCCTTGCAAAGCAGATTAACGGTCTTCGTGCTGTTTTTGGTGAAGTTTACCCAGATCCTGTTCGAGTCGTCTCAGTTGGATATGATGTAAATGAACTCTTGAAAAACCCAAGTAATCCTGAATGGGAAAAGACATCAATCGAATTTTGTGGTGGAACGTAAAGCTTTAGATTAATACTTAGTCACGTAAAGAAAACTGGCGATATCAAGAGGTTTGTCATCTTGGAAGATAACGCTTTGGCAAAAGGTATCAGAAGAATCATTGGTGTTACTGGTGATGAAGCCTTCAAAGCTCAAAGAGACGCCGATGAATATGAGGTTAAAGTACAAGACTTGAAGAAATTGGAGGGTTCAGCATTGGAATCATCAATGAAACCTCTTGGAAAGGTAAAGTTTAGCCTTATAAATAGGAATTGGAAACCGCAGTACTCCCTACTGTCCGTAAAAGTGAAATCCGCAAATTATTTGACCAAATTAAAAAGGAATTTGACGAGAGCGAAAAGGCACGTAAAGCTCAAGAAAGCAAAAAGGTATTTTAAACCTAATTTAGGCTGTTGATGAAATCAAAGCCATTTTCACCGAAAATCCAGAAAAGGTATTCCATGTTGCTGTTGTAAACTCCACTGGAAATACAAAGGCGCTATCCCAAGCAATCAGCCATGTTAAAGGACTTTCAGGGAAAGCTGCACTCCTGATCGCAGTAGATTATCAAAGTCAAAAAGTGAATCACCAATGTGTTGTTCCACAAGGGCTTGTTGAAAAGGGTTTGAAGGCTACTGAATGGGCACAAGTAGTTGCTGATGTTGTTGGTGGAAAGAAGGGCGGAAATGATTTATCAGCCCAAGGAGCTGGTACTGAAGTTGCAAAAACTGATGAAGCTGTAGCACTTGCTGAACAATTTGCCTCAAAGCTATTATTGTGAAACCCTGAAATAAATAACTTGAACATTCCGTTTTTCCGGTATCAGTGAGTCCTACTTAATCAGATCGCATGATAATCTGATTTGGGGCTTTCCAACCAGATCGCCCCCATCCTAAAAAAGCAGGTGGCGGATATTGGCGCCTCATTAAGATTATATCTTTGGCAGATGACAACTTGAAATACTACCAGGATGACGGGAACTTTAAATAACTCAAATGTAGTAAAGAATTCCTTCCAAAACCAAAGTTGGAAACAAGTGACTTTGGGATCAGTTGTAGGTTTATTGTTTTGTGCCTTGCTGATTCTAGCTATTGCACTTGTGAACCGCAAATATTTGCCTTTTAAAAGCAAGCAGTTGCCTTACTTGTGCGTTGGATATGTCGCAAGTGTGTGCTACTCGTTATCGCTCCTACAAATTTTCGAAATAGTGGATCAAACAGGATTCTGGGCAGACTGCAACTTTTGGTTTCTATGGATGCAGCTTGTCTTTGGGTGTTCATTGACAGCTTTAGTTCTCGCCTTCAGGATGCTGCGATTATATTTCATTATCGTGTTGGTAAAACCCGCTCAAGGCGTGTGGTTCTGGTTACGCCTGCTATCGGTCTACCTTCCTACCATTGCGCTTGCTGCGTTGTCAACATTATTCCCAGGGAGGTATGAAAGCTCTGTCCCTATTGTTTCTGAAAACTCTCAAGATGGTATTCCTGGCTGCACAGTCCTGCCAAGTGCAACCTGGTTTCTATATGCATTATATCTCTCCGTACTAATACAGATTGCTTACTTGTGGACATTGACCTTTTTGGTTTCACGAGTAAGGTCTAGTTTCAATGAATTCAAAGAAAATTTGATCTTGAATTCAATCGCAACTCTATTATTTTTCTTGTCATTTGGGTTGGTTATAACTGGCGCTTCCTTTTATGTATGGGGTAAAGTATTATTGGTGTTTTTGGGTTCTGTTTACGCCTTTATTGCCGCCGTTGGACCTTTAATTTCCCCATTCCTAGGTTTTATCATTAACAGAGAAGGCTACCTACTCAAATTTAAGAAGGGTCTACGGGATGAAAATCTTCCAACAGGTTTGGCTTACAGTGTTGGGGATACTACTTCTATGGCAATGTCTGTAAATAGCTTCTCCGCCACTCAAAAGTCAGGATACAGCAGCTATGCACATGGAACAAGGACAAAAGAGAACTCTTTTGCTTAGCTATTATTTTATCAATAAACAGTTTTGGACAATAAACTGACTTTAATAGTTACAAAAAATTGAACAAAATGTACGTTTCGAAATAATATTGCCAAAAAACAACAAACCTCGACTAATTCTCCATTCAAAGAAATGGCAAACTATGTATTCGATCACATCAATCTCTACCTACGAATCCAGAGATGAAAGACAGACATCTAAAACATCCTATTCAGTTTAACATCCTCAACAAACACAATACTAGCATTTAGACTGGTGGAGGATATTCATGATGTTTGCCTGTTTGGCAAGCTGCTCATTGTGTCGCACCTTTCAAAATTAATAAAAAAATATACTTTGTCGGTCAATTTATTTTCCTGTTCCATCAAAATGCCATCTATAGTTATGCAAACTAAATACAATTAATATTCAAAAACGCACTCTTCCAAATATAAATGCAACTCTCAGGTCCCCAACAATACTAGGAATTAAAGGGAAATAGTTGAGTTGCTATTAAATAATGTATCTGTGAAGAAATAAGGGATAGAGCTGAGACTAGAAGAGCAAGAAATTTAATGAGTTATAAGTTACCTTGACGATATATTATATTTTTTGGCCATCTAGCTTCAGCTATATATCACTGTAAGATGTTTAAAATATCCTAATAAATCCACCAATTTACATACCTCATTCTTTGTATTGTCCCCCAAAAATGAATGTGACAGAGAAACTCCGAAAAATTGTAAACTCAATATCGAATCTCCAATATCTCAATGGTATATCATCTGCAAATCAGGATAAGATTGAAACAGATTTCAAAACAGAATACCGAAATAAAGCATTGCTCAAAAAAATTGATAAGCTATACTACATAATTAACCGACGTCATGAACAGATTGTATTCCTATTCAGTATTCTGGATAATTTCCAGTCTACAGACTCCACACCCAATGAAGTGAACAAAAACCTATTTAAATTACTTCTTAAGCTAAAAAATAGTTTTTCGAAACCACTGGACTCTCCATTTGTGCAAAAACAAAGATCAAGCAGCGAACATGCTGGAAGAGAAAACTGTGATGTTGATGCTGACAAGTTGCCTTGAATTAATGTAGGATTAGGATTTTGAATCTCCAGTTGGACTTGGAATCCATAAGATCCCAGCATGAAAAGCTTTGTTCTGACCTATCAAACTTGCGAAAGCGAGTTAAAGCTAAAAATGAGACAATCAAGAAGTTGTTGACAGAAAACAAATGCGTCGATTGCATGCAAAATACTTCCACCGGACATATCGAATCACTTCAGAGCAGGAGGCAGGCAATACTTAAAAAACTACATAGTCATGAAGCTTTTTCGACAAAGAATAATTTACAAATTTCAGGATCGAACTATGTGCCTTCTGACCACAAAGTGAGATACTTTCAAATGAAATTCTTCCAGTCAGGATGTATGAGTGACGCATTAATTCAATGTCAAGCTCGTTTAAGGGATATGCTGAAGTTGTTGGAATACAAGATTTTGCCTTCAACCATCAGTAATTCACCTGATCAATATCAAATATTTCAGAAAGAAACTCAACAGCAGAGAACGGTTGAATTAAAAACAGAAAATACTACGAAATCTTCCAGTGAAAATTTACAAAGGTTATGTATAAAAATTGACAACTTCCACAAACATATGTTACTTGAAAAACCAACACCATCCGTTTCGGTTCCTCTTGATTTGGTTCAAATATTGAAAAGTAAATTCGATAGTGTTGTATTTCACACTTCAGAAAATATAGATTGCTGGTTGCCATCGAAATTAAAGAAATCTCTCGACAAACTGGATTCCTTTTTATGCTCTGTGGAGAGTGGAGATAAATTAACTCTTTCTCTATCTGAAATCTCATCCAAATTCCTTTCATTAAAGCACAGTTTTTCTGCAGTGCCTCTAAATATTGATACTCTTAAACAATCAGCTGTTAAATTCAAAGATAAACTTACCACCTCACTTCGGCAGGAAGATAGACGAAACGAACTATTTCTCTCTAGTACTGGAAGATTGAAATCGTTAAGTAGAGATGTTGGATTCTTGATTGAAGATGATGCCTTTAATGATATATTTTTGAGCAAGGAGGTTGGAGAGATCCGTAGTACCATTGATAATTTACAGTTGGCAGTGCAAAATTCCAAATTATACAAGCCGAGATGTTACCCAGATACGCTTAAATCATCCATTATAAAATATAGTACCTGTGCCCCAAGAAGTTTTATAGATGGCATCACCCAAACTTATGATATTGGAGTAGATTGTGCAACACAGTGCACTGTTTCCATTAATAGTTTGGGCATACAAGTATCAGTAAAGGACCAAGTTTGTGGAGAAAATAATACCAACTCAGAAAATGACCATGGTGTTCAGAATGCCAATACTAAAGAATTGTCCAAATTAGATAGCGGAGTTAACGAATTCTCGGAGGAATCTTTTGAATTTATTCAAAAAGGATTTCCATTTTCAGTATCATCAGATTCAAATATTATCACATCACCAAAAGAATACAGTGAAGTTCTACAAGGGAGGATAAACGATTTGCAGAAAAAGGATTTCAATTGGTGTAAAAGTGAAGGAAATATGTTTTCCTTAAACAACTCAATTAAATCTAATCAGGACAATGTTACTTCTAGTCAACCAGGAACTCCCAACAGTTTAAACAGCCTAGAAAATTTAGTCAGTGATCAAAATTTGAATAATGATTTTGACCATCAAAATTCGATAACAGTTGAAAGCAAAGAAATTTCAAATTTGAATAATACTAGTTATATCAGACACGATCAAAATAGTGTTTCACTAGGAGAAAGCAATAATCCAATTCTTTCGTTAGAATCAGAAGGCGAAATGCCAAAGCTGACATCCCAGGAATGTGTCCATGAAAAGATTATTATGGAAAACAAGTCAAAATTCAGTTTCAACAATCAACTGGGAGAAAAGGACACAGAATCTCTTCTTAACAAGAAAACATCGCAATCGAATTATACCCAAACCAGTCGTCAGAGTTCAGATTCATTTCTTCCTTATGCAAGTTCAGGCCAATTTGTTTTTACTGATGAGTTTGATCATAGGCAATCAGATAAATTTCATCAATATTGCCAGACAGATGAATCACTTTACTTGAAAGATAAGTGGTTTGTCCAGAGTACATCCGTAGGATCGCAAACAATCACTGATGCACCAGTACCAAAAATCCCTTCCACTGGTGTGGTATCATCTGAATCCCCAGAAACAATTGTAAAAAATTCTGTCATATCAGAAGACGTATATACAAATTCATCCAGTCGCAAAGAAAGTTTAAAATTATTGCATTCAAAAATAATAGAATTAGCGCGCCTGTCCCAGTTTGGTAGACAAGATATAATGTGTAAAATAGGAGAAATCAACATTCAATCTACAGATACACTAGATTCACTCCTCGAGAAAACTACTTCAGTCCTTGAGTTTCTATTTGAATGTCTAGGAAAGAATTTGAATGATGTTCCCGCAAGTACAAAAAGTCCTCCATGTATGCTCCAAGGGAGACTTAAAGTATTAGAACTTACTTTGCTTAATCATGAATTGGTCTTGGTAATACAAAAATTACTTTGTAATACTATTGGAAGTAGCTTCTATCTTCAAACCGATAGAAACGTTGAAATATCAGAGTAAGTTTCCAATGTTAACTTTATAGATTGAAAAAAGATTGTTTCAAGCTTACCCAAGTGTATAATAGACTGAAGAATACGAATGCACACTAATACATACAATGATTATCTAAAAACACTTTATTTTAACATGCATGACTCAGTTGTCTTCTGATGAATTTACTTGAGCAGATTCTTGAAGAACACGATCTAAATCTTCCTGCTGAGGATCTTCGTTATTAGTAGTTTCTTGCATAGATCTCCTCATAGCTTCCATTATCATCAACTCTTCAATATCCGCACCAAGATATCTATACGCTACTGTTAGCATCAAAATAACCTTGGAGATAGGCAGCTGAAGGGTCTGAAGAAGCTCTTGCATTTCTCGCTAATTCTCTTGCTATTCTATTATCATTTTCACCATGTCTTTCATACAAATTTGCTGCCAAACTAATAATCAGAGATATTATTACATTGCTGCATTCGCTAATTGAGCTTCACTAAGTTAAGATGGAATTACGTCAACACTTGGATTTGTCTGCGCCTGGCATGATTAAGAGCAGCTCTTTGTTCTTCTAATTGACGTTTTCTTTCCATTTCTTGTTTCCTTTGCTGCCAATCCGGACGCAAATCATCTAGCATAAGTAATTAAATTGAAAGATTATTCGCCAATAATCAAATACTAATATATGACTTACCAGATGTTACTACAGTCGGATGTTGATGACTAATGCTCTTTCTTCTTGTGCTCCCGTCGTTTGAATATCTCTGCTTAAACCCGGATGAATGAAATGCATTATAAACCACTCCAAAATGTGGTTGGCAGCAGTAAGGACACTCTGCAGGATCAAATGTTGTTTCTGGGCGTTTAATTTGGAGAAAACAGTCTGTACATATTGGTTGATCACAGCACCTAGTGTAGTTGATATTTTTCGGGTAATACTACATTAGGACTATTCCTACCAAAAAGCAGATGGGACATTCTATCGGATCTCTCTTCAACTCATCCAAACTGGTATTACTGTTATTTTCCACCGACGGTTTCTTGTGCTTCAAGCTCGATAACGAGGTAGATTTCTGAGATATCGGCTGCGTCTCTTTGATTGTAAAGTCGTCAATTGAATCTACTCCAGGGTAAAATGGACAAAGCCGCCTGCTGAGAATGAACTTGTGTAGCGCATCCTTATCATAGTCGTTCTTCATGGGATATAAAATTCCGTAGGGATTCAGCTTTCCGAAATCTACAATCACCTCCTTCTCATCTTTGCTATTCCCATGTCCCATTTGAAGGTTTGGAAACTGGTGGCTTAAAATGAATGCGATAAAATTTGGAGTGGCTTTCCCTTTTTAAAATCAACATGGCAGATTTCGGAGACTTTACAAATGCAGAGTCAGATCCAACTGCGGATTTCTTGGCAAGGGAACAGGCGATATTGGGAGCAGACGCAGCATTATTTGGAAACCCTCTCGAAACTTCCCCTGCTAATAAGCAGTGGGAAACACCAACGGATGATTTACTATTTGGCGATACACCTGCGCAACAACCAGTGTTTGAGCCTGCTCCGTCTCTTGTACAAACTACTCAAGCTCCAGTAGATTTCGGAACGGTACAACAACCAGTAGATTTTACCGCACAAAACGATTTCCAACAAGATGCGGTCCAGCAAAGCGTATTTCAATCCATCCCTGAACCAGTACAAGAAGTACAATCGCAAGCTCTGTTAGATTGGCAGGTAGAATTTGACAGAAAAGTTCTGGAAAGGGATGAAATGGCCAAAGACAAACATGGCCGCATCTTGAATGAAGCCAAAGAAGCGCTCGACAGGTTCTATGCCGAGTACAATGAAAAGAAGCAAAAAGCCATTGCAAGAAACAAGGAGTTGGAAAAGAATTTGATTGCTCAACGGGATGATAACACTTCTGGCACCGTCTGGGTAATTACTGGCTGATATAGGAACGTGTGTTGAAGCAAGTAGAAGGAAGCCAAAAGAAGCAAGACAAGAAGGACGACAAGAAGAAAGAGAAAGTGGTCAAGGCGGATACCTCCAGATTCAAGCAAGTCCTAGTTTCGCTAAAGAACGACAAGGACGCTCCTGGAATTAAAGTCTAATAAACCGTTATTTTTATTCTGTGCTTATTCGAAATTTTGAGGTGGCTTCAACTTTGCAATCTAAATGACTCTGGGACTTCCAACTGTGGTTATCGATAACGGAACAGGGTAAGGCGATGATTAATCAGATATACAAAGATGGGATATGCTGGGAACAATGATCCCCAATACATCATTCCTACAGCGATCGCAACCAAAGAAGCAGCTTCAAACAGGACCGGAAATCAAGCTGGAGGCAGTTCTAAAAAAGGAATTGAAGATTTGGATTATTTTATCGGAGACGAAGCACTAGCGAACTCTAAAACGTACTCTGTCAGCTACCCAGTGCGCCATGCTCAAGTTGAGAACTGGGACTTGATGGAAAAGTTTCATCAAGCGTGTATTTTCGAATATCTAAGATGTGAGCCAGAAGATCATTGTTTCTTATTGGTACTTTAATCTTACGTAGACTGAAGCGCCTTTAAATGCACCAGAGAATAGAGAATACACTGCAGAGATCTTTTTTGAATCTTTTGGTGTGAAAGGGTTGTATATTGCAGTGCAGGCTGTGTTGGCATTGGCCGCATCTTGGACTTCGGGAAAAGGCGAGCAAACTTTGACTGGAACCGTTATTGATTCTGGTGATGGTGTAACCCATGTTATCCCAGTCGTAAGTGCACTCTTAATATAGGCGGATGGCTATGTAATCGGATCTTCAATTAAACATATTCCGATCGCCGGAAGAGATATCACTTACTTTGTACAGCAATTGTTGCGTGAACGAGAAAATTCTATTCCTCCAGAAGAGTCTCTTGAAGTAGCAAAAAGAATCAAGGAAACTTATTCCTATGTTTGCCCAGATATTGTCAAAGAATTCAGAAAGTATGAGACTGAGGGCGACAAGTGGATCAAGAGACATGAATTCATTAACGCATTAACCAAGAAGGTAATTTACATTTAAAACTAGCCATATCATGTTGATGTAGGGTTTGAAAGATTTTTGGGACCTGAAATCTTTTTCAATCCTGAAATTGCCAGCTCCGACTTCTTGACACCTCTACCAGACGTTGTTGATCAAGTTATCCAAAGTTGCCCTATTGATACTAGACGTGGTCTCTATAAAGTACTTTAGTTTTAATGTCAGCATATTGTGCTCTCTGGCGGATCTACTATGTTTAAGGACTTTGCTCGTCGTTTGAACAGGGACATTAAAAAGATGGTGGATGCTAGACTTGCTCATTCACAACAGGTTTCCCAAGCCAACTTGTCATCTGAGGCTCAAATCAAAGCCAGGCAAATCGAAGTTAACGTCGTATCACACCGCAAACAAAGATACGCAGTCTGGTTTGGTGGATCATTATTGGCAGATACTGTAAATATTGTTAATACTAGCCCGACTTTTATAGCTATTGTCACACCAAAGCGCAATATGAAGAATATGGCCCAAGTATTGCACGTTACAACAAAGTCTTTGGTTCAATCTTGTAGCCGAATAAAGCAATCCTTTGAAATTATTCTCTGGGAAAGAGATGGTTTATTAATGATCCACTTTTAGAGAGAAATCAATATGAGGGACACTTTGAGTGATGCAGCCAAAGCTTAAAATATCCACGTTAGGAGACATGAATGGAGCAACATTTTCCAAAGTCAATCCGCCTGATCCTTCAATCAGGAATCTGTGTTTTCCTGCCCATTTTGATTTCAAATTAGCAGCGCAAGCATGAATACCAGGACCGTCAAAGTTGTCCAACATGATAATATCAGCACCAGCTAGAATGGCTTCATCAGCTTCTGCCTCCGATCTGCATTCTACTTCAATTTTCAATGCAAACCCACCAACAGAACGTGCCTGTTTAACTGCATTTGTAATCGAACCAGTTGCCCAAATATGATTGTCTTTCAACATAATCATTGAAGACAAATCCATACGATGCGGATCAACACCTCCAACCAAACTTGCATACTTTTCGACTATTCTAAAGCCCGGAGTAGTTTTGCGCGTAGCAGCAATTAATCCATCCCATTTATGCTCTTGCTTGAGATTTAACAATGCACGGGCTCTAGTTGCGATACCGGAAGCCCTAGCAAGCATATTGAGAGCAGGTCTTTCTCCCAACAACAGTTTTCTAGCTGGCCCAGTTACTTTTGCAACTTTTAGTCTTCCAGTTGGCCCTGGTTCAAACTCGTCTCCTTCCTTCAAATACCATTCTACTCTATCATTAGATTGAAATTACTTGCATCCGATTTGATTAAAGACTTCATTGAAAAATGGCACACCAGCCAACACTCCATTTGCTTTACCAAATAAATAAGCTACCTTTTCTTCATCACCAACCACGAAACCGCCGTAGTCAAAGGTCGGAGTATCTTCATCCAGCCAAGATGCGACTTGTTTCTTCCAATTCGTAGGTAGCAAATGTTCAAAAGACGACATTTTTGAAAAATTCAAACCGAGTGGCGACCAAGAAAACCCCACTTTGAAACTGTCATCCGCCACAGTCAAGCCTCACATGCCCAAACACATTTGAGAGCGTAATCTGATATTCAAAAGCAGAATCACTTAATCTCTAGACAATTTCCATTGCTAGATTCGCCATCAATGCTTCATCCGAGAATCTGCCTGTAATTTCGCTTTTATTTTGATTCTAGTTTCAGCCGTGTTTTGAACAGCAGTTTTACAGAAGGATTAGCATTCTGTAAACCAAGACTAATTTTAAGATCGGCCAATTGTGCGGTTTCATGTGAATATCGGCCGGTGTTGATCATGCGAAAATAGACTGTAAAATTCTTTCCTAATGAAAGGGATACAAATTTCATCGTATGTCAAGGTACTGTAAGCTAATTCAGTCCGTGGATGAATTGAAAATCGTTGATTTGCCAATTCCAACGTTGGATGGGAAAAAGGGTCAACTGGTTATTAAAGTGGTAGCATCAGCAGCCAACTTTTTTGATATCTTGCAAGTTCAAGGCAAGTACCAGACTCAACCTCCATTCCCTTGGATTGCTGGATATGAATTTGCGGGAGTTGTTACTGAATCGACTTCTTCTGGGTTCAAAGTTGGAGATCGTGTATTTGGTGGATCGCAAGGAGCTTACAGCGAGTACATCAAAGTGAATGTTAAATCAAACCCTGTTTTACACATCCCGGACGGATTGTCGTTCGAGGAAGCTTCAACTCTTTACATTACTGCTCCAACCAGTTATTTGGCAATTTTTGAACGGGGTAAAGTACGCAAAGGAGAAACTGTCCTTGTTCACGCAGGTGCAGGTGGGGTTGGGTAAGCCTGCTATTAATATAGACTGATGGCTGTCCAAATGGCCAAAGCTGCTGGGGCATTTGTCATTGCGACTGCATCAACTGAAGACAAACTGGATATCTGTAAAAAGTTTGGGGCTGATGTTGGAATAAACTACAAAGATAAGGATTGGATCCAGCAAATTAAAGCAGTTACTAAAGGGAAAGGATGCGACGTCATCTATGACCCAGTTGGTTTGGTGGATCAGTCTTTAAAGATTGTCGCATTCAATGGCAGAATTCTCATCGTAGGATTTGCAGGCGGGGCAATAGAAAAGATTGCAATGAACAAACTTTTGCTTAAGCAATGCTCTGTTGTTGGAGTTTTCTGGGGCGGCACCACCATCAATGATCCTGCAACTGTGCCTAAGGTCTGGAGTGGGATATTGAATCTTTTAACGGAAAAAAAGTTGAAGGCGACAGTATTTGATAAAGTATATCACGGCGTTGATTCTGTGCCCTCTGCACTGGCAGCCTTGGGAAACAGAGAAACTTGGGGGAAAGTTGTAATCAAGATGAACACTGGATCTAAATATTGAATAAAAAACATGCAATTTTATTTGGAAACTTCACTTTGGCTTCCGTCTTCAGTTCCAGATTCGCTTACACTCCCTTCATCACTAGTGACTCGATTGCGACTGATTTCCGACTGGCTTTCTTCACTTTTACTACCTACACTTTCAGATTCTTCACCCGTCTCTGACTCTTCACTGACACTTCCTTCACTACTGTCGGACTCTTCACTTACACTTCCTTCATCACTATCTGTAGCCTTTTTAGACTTTTTTTTCGTAGCCTTTGCGTTCTTTTGTGGATAAGTGGGCTGCGAAGGCATCATTCCAAGATAAGGTCTTGATGTTGGATTTATCGATTCAAATGCTGGTGTCGGTGCACGCTGGTCTTTTAAGCCTAATGGTTCGTCAGCCGATTCATCCGAAACAGATCCCTCAGAACTAGTGTCACCTTTAGAATCTGTAGCTGCAGAAGAGTCTGTAATTAATTCAGACCCAGAATTGCTAGTGTAATCAGTTGAAACAGACTTTGGTTTTGGGAAACGAGGCTGTTCATCTTCACTTTCTTCTGATCCAGATTCCGAAACGCTTCCAAGGCTGGACCGCGTCTCTTCTGTACCACTATCTGAACCATCATCTTCATGGTTACTCTCCGTTCCACTGCTAGCTTTTGATTTCTCTTCGGAACTGTGGATGTCAGATTCAGCAGAACTAAGGTAGGTCGACGAAGCAGTAGAAGATCCACTAGTTTTCCAATTAATATTTGGAAGAGAGAATGGATTTGCATTTGGAGCTGGAGACACTGATCTTCTATTTTCGGCGTAAATCGCTGGCACTGAAAGATTTTGTGCAGGTTGATGCAGCTGGTCGACAAGTGTACTCATTTGCGAAATGTAATTTAGCATAGTTTGGATCAACATCGGGTTAGGTTGTCTGACCGACCCTTGCAACAGCTGAGTCATTTGCTCAAGGATTGGATTTACCTTTCCAACAAATACATTGATATCTGTTTGGGTTTGTGTTCTAACGTTAGAAAAGACTTACGGAGGAGGTTGTACATATCCAACAAATCCTGGCATCGCACCACCAGCAACCATCCCAGGAGCAGGACCCAAACCAGTAAGCAATTGCCCAGTAGGGTTCGCACCGTGTTTACGGAATAGCTCTCGTTCTTGTTGGCGCCTATCCATTTCAGCAAACAATCCATCATGCAGCTTTGGCTTTTCATCTGTGAAATTATAGTCCACCAAAATTTCACCAGCATTGTTGCGCTTTTTATACATTTCCTTTTCTTGCTTGATCCTGTTCATTTCAGCCATGAGCCCTCCATGTAATTCAGGCTTCTTTTGTACAATGGTGTGGTCCTGTAAATTGGCAGAGCTGATTTGCATATTTTGGATACCAAGCGAGGCACCACCCATGTGTTTCTTCAATTCCTTTTCTCTTTGACGTCTATCTACTTGCCCAAGCAATCCAATGTCGTGATGCATTTTATCATGCGGGTCTTGCACAGTTCCTAGCAATGGACCAGCCAAGAACTCTTTTTTTCCTGGCGCTTGGTTAATACGTTGGACAAGAGAGTTTTCATTGAACAATTCTTCAACCCGTTCAGGTTCCGGCTGTCTACCTCTTGCGCTCAACTAGTATTAAAAAACTTTTACCATTAAATTCACATCCTGCTTTGCATTCGATACACCACTGATAAACGGCCCAGATTGAACTGTTTTTGGTACAGGAGCATTCGTTTGGGCTAAAAGCGAATTGCTTTGAATATTCGATGATTTGGTCCCTGCAGTTACGAAAGGTCCAGATCCGAGCGACTGCTTGTTGTTATGGGCAGGCCGTGCTAATAACGAGTTTTGAGTAATATTTGTAGACTTTGAGTTATTTCCAATATCAAATAGTGGACCTGAAAAGGGCATTTTTGTTCCAGGTTGATTTGATTGGGCCAACAATGAGTTTTCGGCAATATTAGTGGCAGTTTTCGGAAGTCCGCCAATTAATGGGCCTCCCACATGTTTTGGTTGCATGACTTGCGCTTGAGCTAAAAGAGAGTTTTGCTAAATTAATTAATGTTACAGGTATAATATCGCTCTTTGCATTTGTAACGCTGTCAAACAATGGGCCTGCACTTACAGCCTTCTGTGCTCTTGTTTGCTGAGCTGATAGCAAAGAATTCTGAGCAATTTCATTTTTACCAGGAGGCAGTGCTCCCACCAATGGCCCAAAAGTACTTGCTCGTTGGTTATTTCCATGATTAAGACCCAACAAGGAGTTTTCCTACAATTACAAATATTTACTGCAATAGGTGTGTCGGTTTTGGAAGGCATTACATTATTCAAGAATGGCCCTGAACCACCTATAGTATTCCTGTTTCCTTTATCCTGCCCCAAGAGTGAAGATTGCTACATAAACAAGTCATTACATTGATACCGGCTTTTGGGTCAGTAAGATTCAAGTTGTCCAACAATGGACCAGCACTAGTTTTCGATAACGGCTCCAATACTTGTGCTAATAGTGAATTCTCTTGAATAATAGATTCTTGTTTCGAACCATCCAACAAATTTCCTCCCAGTTGAATGGCAGGGGTCTGCTGTTGTCCTAAAAGCGAGTTTTGCTAGTTTAGTAAAAAAATACCGCAATAACATCATTTTCCTTTGTATTCGATACACTAAACAGCGGGCCACCTACGCTACTTCTCACCTGTGATGGTCTCTGTTGTGCAAGTAACGAGTTTTCACCGAATTGAGCCGATGGTTTCTGATCTTCAAAGTTCAATGTGGTATGCTTTTCTTTCTTTTCTATTTCTTTTGAAGGAGGGAGAATGTTTCCAAGCAATGGTCCAGCAGGCTTTTTGAACTGTTCTTTTTCTGCTACTCTGGCCAAAAGAGAATTCTTTCCATAGACAGCAAAGTCGTCTTTTTTCCTTTCAACTTCTAACAGTGCTTGGTTTTCTTTAAAAGTGTGGAGGTCCATTTCAGGATTAACTCCATCAATTTCTTGAACTAGAGCCACCTCGTCTTCACTCTGACTTCCTTCTGAGGAACGCTCTACTTCAGATTCACTGCCATTTCCATCTTGACTACTTTCTTTTTCAGATTGCTCAGCTTCTGATAATTGCTCTTTTTCAGGCTCAAGTTGTGGTTCAGGTACATTATATATATCGCCCAACATGCTGGTAAGAACTGGTCCAATCCATGGAATGAAACTGCTCATAGCGCCTACCAATACGGTCGGATGCGGTTTACCAACAGGAATGTTGTATGCTTGTAACTCTTGGCAAATCTGTTCAGCCCAAACGTACAATTGCAATATTTTGAAATCCATCTCTTTTCGATCGTTTACACTACGTTCCCATTCCCCCTTTGCAATTGCTTCACACCAATTTAACAATTTTCTATCTTTTGAAAAAGAGACCTTTTGGTGCAGATAATGAGTAAATGATGCGTGTGTATCAGAGAGGGAACATATAGGCATGGTAATTCCACCTACTTCTCCAAGAGATAAAAACAATTGTGTAGGCCAAGGTACGTCCTTTCTACTCTTATTTTTCTCTGGCACTCTGCTAATTTCTTTTAATTCTTCTTCGATTGTAGGTCCGTGACAATCAATTCCAAAAGCAGATAAAATAGCTGCAATCCACTTTGATAGTTCGTGAGTACTAGGTGTAAGAATAAGTACATCTTGAACAGGTCTATTATCTAAACCAGATATATATTCACCCAACTTTTCAATTCCAGTAATTTCAGAATATCCACGCCCGAAATTGGTAGTAAAAGTACGAGATCTTGCATGAGTAACGTGATCAACATTAGAAGGTAATTCAAATATACCATCAATCTTTGCCATGGATACATTTTCAGCATTCGTTTCATTGGCTTGTTCGGGCCAAATTGTACAAATTGATCTAACATCTTCAATTTGAAATACAGGTGGTTTTCCCTTTTTCGCACTACTGGCTTTATCATAAAACAAGAGTGATCCTCTTTTAGACAAATCAGTAGGCATGTGTTTCTTTTTCCCAAATAGTTTGATTCCGCCTTGAGTTTCATACGCTTCAGGCCCAATCTTTGAAGTGGCTACCACATGATATTGTTTCCAAGTATTAGAATAAGGCAGTCTTAACTGTAGCGCACCTTCGTGTCTAATTTCACCTCTAAATACTTGGGATTTAAATGGATCTACTCCAAGTTCTTTCCATACGCCAATCATAGTAGGTCTTTTGAGTAGCTTGTAAGTAAACAAAGTATTTAATTTTTGCAATTCAAACATTGCAAGTCTAATAGCAGCAATCCAATGATTTGATTGAATAACAGATCCACTTGAAAATAGATACATGTTAGATCCAGCATTTGAAAGACCGAAATTACATGTGTAGGGAATAGGCGGGCTCGGTACTCCAGGGAAAGCAACAGAGACGCTATTGGGGAATATTTCAGTAACACAAGCAGATACATTAATACAGACAGGAACATTTTGATTCTGCTTTATAGCAGCCATCAATTCAAAAGGTGGATCCAGTTCATTTTTCAGTGCTTGCTGAATGGGTAAACTGGCAGTATAACAAAATGAAGCTGACGATTAGCAATTCTTTTTTTTAATCCAAATATGGATATCCTTACCTAGCTCGTCTGGTACTTTCCACAGATTTAATACAGGACCCCATAGTTCCATCCACCACTTACTCCAGAATGCATTCTTATCTCCTACTTGCCCAGTTAAATTATCCGCAAATAGAGTTTTCCCACTTGCACCCAATAAATTCAATTTATAAACGAATCCGCAGTAATAGAATTTACTGTTCATTGTCTTGAAGAGAGATTCTAATTCCTGGAAATCAGGTGATTTAAAGTTTTGCTGTTCCAAAGGTTCTTTTGCTGCAGTTTCTCTCTTTTCTTTTGCTGCAATATCTTTCTTTTCCTTTGCTACTGGGGTTGGTTTTTCTTGTCTTTCCGATTGAAAATCTCCCTGTTGTTGGGAATTTCCCTGTCCTTGTAATCCTTGTAATGCTAGTAGTGCGTCTTGTTTCAAGTTCTTTTTCTCCTCCTTCTGTTCCGTAGTGTCTGCTGGTGGATCTACTTGAATCAAGGGCTTCCTCTCTTGGTTCGTTTGCCTCTTTACTTGTGATAACCGCTTTGGTGTTTCATCTCCACTCAAGTCTGAATGAGAGGATTCAGTTGATTCAGTTTCTTTTTTTTTAATTTCTACTTACCACTCATATCCGCGATTTTGAAAAAGAAATGGAAAAATTTGAATCGCAGTTGAAGGATATTTACAGATTAAGAAATGAAATAATCAGACACAAACTAGAGAAAGAAATAGTAGAACTAAAGACAGATAAAGACACTACTGGCTCTATTAGACAGAGTGGAGATACAAGGGAGACTACTAAAGACACTCCTCTCTGTATTAGAAAGAGTGGAGATACTACCAATAAAGAGAATCACGATACCAGCCACAAAGAAACCAGAAGGGGTACTATCCACAAAGGGAAACACGATCCTTCTATTAAAGAGGCTACAGAAGAGTCCAATCAAGAGATTAAAGAATCACATGACAAAGTTAAAAAGTTGAATATTCAAGATATAAACAAGGATATAATTCAAATTCTTCGACAGATTATTCCACCTCTCAAATCACGATTTAAACCAAAGAAAACAAATTCAAGTAAAATCGATTGCTTGTTGCTCCTCATCAATGGAATAAACTACTGCAATATTTACCAAAAGGAAATGGAAAGGTTGGTGTACTGTTTTGTGTAGTAATTACTTACTAACGAGTCTCTATACAAACGAATTAGTGTTGGATGAACTACAAACCAAGATTATTATTGACGGATTCATTAAAACAAGGAAATATCTGGATTTGTTTTGTTTGAAAATTAAGCAACAAAAACATTACTCTGAAAATTTCATGAACCTAATGTTGCAGAAGCTATCAATTAATCTGCAAGATACAGTAGAAGAAAGCGATTTTATTTATTCAGATTTATCTTTTAATGAACTACCAGAGATACCAGATTGTTCTATTGAGTACCTTCCATCCAACCCCAGCATAGTAGACAGCCATTACAACCCCAGCATGGTAGATATTCACCACTATCCTGGAAATCAGGTGGCAGACAGTTCATCTCAACACAATAAAAATACAACTGCTATCAAGAGTAGTGAATCAGAGCTGGGAAGAATAGAATTGATGCATATATTAAAGCAATTACTGTTGTTGTTTGACCACGGCTACAAGATGCCACGTGAATCTATACTAGCAAAAGATCACTTACTAATAATTAAAATAGTAGAACTTGGATTCAATTTTAAAACCGTATGTATTGATATCTTGAAAGAAATTAGCAATTACTACACTTCACTCATCAAACGATCCTTAAATTCAACAGTAATTCATTCAAAACTAGAAAATATAGAAGCACTAATGGATATTATACGAGGGAAATATAAACCAATAGGGAGTGAATATATAATCCCATTGATTGGATTATTATCAATTCATAGGGAATATTGGAAATTATTGAAACAATTAATCATGAAGAATTACGACACTAAAATTCAGAATTACTTGATTCAAAATATAACACCTTTTAGTGTTACTATATTAGGGATGTTTATGGATAATTATCAAATTCAGTTATTAATGGTTTCGCTATTGGATAAAGAATTGGATATTCAAATACAAGCAGCAAAGCAATTGGCAATGTATTCGCTATACTTAAAAGGATCAACCACAAGAGAAATTAGCTTGTATTTATATCATTTCAGTAATTATATTCAAGATATCAAGAGTGAAAATGAAATGGTTGGATACTCTCTCTTTATACATTACATCACCACTCACTCTACTAAAAAGACTTATTTGTGCTCTTACTTGTCTCTGTACTATGAAAAAATTCTGTTGAATAGTACCGAATTGCAAGAAAAAGCAGTCTTATATTGTATATCTGGATTACCATTTGACAAGAAAATCATTTCAATTCTGAGAAAAAAGACAATCAATACCAGAATTACACTATTATTATATTTAAAACAGCTATTGAAAAGAGATTACTACTTGAACAGGCAAATTTATAGAATTATATTCGGAAATGAATTGGATTTAAGAAACAAATTTTTTATGCCCTTGGATGAGTATGATCTTGACAATCGGATTGTTAAAATATGCCAAGATATACTTGAATATGGATTAAAGTATCATTATATATGCTTGGATTATAAGATTAAAGACTCTGATTTGTTAACCAGAACGAAATCAAAATCATTGATGGGAGATCAAGGGAAAAAAATACATCAATCTAAAAGGAATTTTGTTTCCCAAGAACATTCGAATTCTCTAGGAAATGTGGATTCTGTTTCCCAAGAAAATATAGAGTATGGTTCTAAAAGAAAGAGATTAGACCAAGGAACAAGAGTAAATCAAGATAGTTTCAATTCTGTATCTTTAGACCAAGGAACAAGAGCAAATCAAGAAAGTGTTAAATCTGATTCACAATCCAGACTGAATTCGAGTTCACCACCGTATTCTCCAAAGTATAAAAATACCAAAATTGAAACTCGTCCATCAGATATGGATACTGAAGGAAATAGTTATCCTGAAGGTCAAGCAGAGGAGGTAGTGAAACAACCAAAGAGATCTTCAATTAAAGGTCAAGTAAATGAACCGCTTACACTTCCAAAAAGACCTTCATCTCCAATTAAAAGTCCAAACAGCTGGAAAAGCTTGGCAAGGGAATCACAAGAAATGCAAATAGAGCAGGAGAAAAGCTTGTTTGAGATACATTTGGATAATGAAATTCTTAAAGAAAAAGTACAAACCCAAGTAGAGAAGGATTTCAATAATCAACTAGATGATTTATTTAATCTAGAATTTCAAAAAATTACTTTGGGTGAACAAAATACAAGTGAACAGCACATTGAAAAGATTAAAGCTGATCAAGAGAAATCAAAAGCCAGAAAGAAAAAAGAGAAGGAATCAAAATTCAGAAAGAACAAGGAAAAGATTATGGATGAGCAAGACAACTCATTGGATTCTCCCATGTTACAGACACCAGTGGAAGAGCAATTTAAAGATACTGTTCCTAACACTCGAGCAATACCGATTGAGCAAAATTCGAAAATCGAACATATTGAAAAAGTATCTTTAGAAAGCCTCAATCAAAGCTTACAAAAGATTAACTTGCCAATAATCAAAACACCTGTATCCAGTCCTATTCGCATAAAGAAAGAAATTCTGGACTTTGAAATGGAGAAATCGAATGAAAACCCAATTGGATTTAGCACTCCAGATATTAACAACAATGGGAAACCAGAAATCGTAACTGAAATCTCGCTTCCTAAAAGCGATTATACCAATACATTATCCAAACCTTTTATACCCTTTGATCAGAATGAACAATCTATAGCTGAAAATGGAAAGAATCCCGAACCATTGATTGAAAAGGATTATCAACCGGAATCTAATGCGAGTGCTGGAGTTATTAAAGTACCCCAACTACGTTCTCCTACAGAAGGACTTACTGCTACCAAAGAAACTGAAATTTCAGAGCAAGAACCAAAGGTCATTAATTTGAATTCAATAGAAGATTTCTATACAACTCCAAAAAGAAAAAACGAACAAATATTTGTAACACCGCAAAGAGGAAGCGTTATATCTCAAACTATTCAAGAAGAGTTAAGCGGTGCGTTAGAACTGGATGAATTACAAAGCTCACCTGTAAAGCCTCTTGGAATGAACCTGGATGCTGTGTGGAGGAAACTTGGAGCAAGCTCCCCAATTCTTGAACACAGCATCAACGATACTTTTGAAAGTTTTACAAGTCCCAATAGAGAGTCCTCTCAGAATATTGGAAATCCGAATAGATTTGAATCAGGAAGAGAAAGCATCAAGCCAGCTACTATCATCAAAGTTCCAAGCAATACTGAATTTCAGGTAGATGTAAAACAGAATATACCCAAAGCTGCCTCCCAAGAAGAGGTTAAGCTAAATCTAGGAAAGTCATTCAACCCAATGGCGATCAAAGAAGCAATTGATGAATTGATGGAGAAAAAGAAACAGGCTGAAAAAGAAAGCGCACCAATCTCAACTCCAACGACCCCGTTGCAGTCCTTGAAAATAGTAACAGATGAAAGCAGCACTAAAGAGCAGAAAGTTGAAAAAATTGCTGAAGAGAAAATTGTGAAAAGACCAAAAGCCAGTATTCTTTCCAAATCAATGAACACCCTATCCAAAAGAAATGAACACAAATCTGAAATGTTGTCCTTCAGGGATGAATCTATCTATGGTACTTGGTCCTAAATGTAGACATTTCAAAGAGTTTAGCTCCAGGGGAATCAATGATCATACAGACAGTCGCTCCAGTATCCATCCCAATCATGAAAAAAGCATTGATGAAAGCTGTGGAATTATCAGTTAGACATCTGAAATTTGCAAGAGAAATTGAAAAAGTAAATTACTACAGTGTCTATGCTGATGGTTTAAATGATGGCATCTTATCCCGAGCGAATATTACAGTGCCTATACCTTCAATATTGGTCGAAACCCTACATCCCGCTCTAAAGGAAGCTTTTCTACTTGATACCTCTTTATTTGGAGAAGTTCTCACAGAGCTTTGCTTGGATTATCGTCCTAATTCCAAGAGCCCTGATGAAAGGCTATTTAATTGGATTCAAGGGTTAGTATCTGTCCACAAACACCTTTTACCACTTTCAATGTCGTTTCGGCAATTGGAGAAGCAGTTGAAAAAACCCATTGCGTTAGGTCAAGCTTTGGTGCTAATTCGAGACAGGATATCAGTCATAAAACTGACATCGCAATCCAAATTAACTGAAACAGATATGATTCGCGTTCAGTCAACCTTTGATTTGAATAACACCTTTGGATCAATGAACCGTGTATACAATTCGATAGCACCTTTTGAGGACTCTTTAAAGAATTGGATGAAAGTATTAGTAACAGACCCGTTTAAATAAATAATGGTCGTTCTTTGTAGTTTAGCAAATCGCGAAATAAAAAGGTTATATTTGGAATATTTATAGTCATCATCCCATTTTACAGTGCATAATTGATGTGTCATTAATTTTATCTGTGTTTTAAGCAAGACGGACGCGTTTGCGGGTTTGTCCAAATTCAACACTCTTATAGAAACAATGTCGGTGCCAATAGCCAAACATAACACAGCTCAAGCAAATACAAAAGCAACCATTCACGTAACAAACCTAAATAGAGATAAAGTATCATTAAAGAATATGGCTAAAGCGTTTCCTGGGTTTGAACGCATATCTTTCTATTCAGAGTATGTTTTCATCTCGTTCAAAAGCTTACAAGATGCCACAAATGCAATTGACTATATACACACGAAAGTAAGGAGCAACTAATGTAGACTGAAATGCTGGCAGCGTATGCAAAGAACTTGGCAGTGACTCATCAGTACCCACCAATCCAAATTCCCCCAAACCCCACATTGTATGTCGCTTTGTTACCACAATTCACAGACCAAGAATTCATCAATTTGATTAAAGAATATCCAGGATACGAATAGTAAGCCTAAATAACAGTAGTTGCAGATTCTTTACAAACCACGCCTTGGTCTGCTTTAAAACAACAGAAAATGCAACATTTGCGCTTGAAGACTTGAACAACACCACCAACTTGCATTCAAACTACTCCAACAAAGGAAAACCAAATAAATATACGGGATTTAGGGAAGGCAACCCAGATTTTGTCAACCTGCAACCAAAGAGAACTATCTATCTGACCAAATTTTCAGACAAACCCAAAGGCGCACTGCTTAAAATTTTCATGACTTATTCGGGCTTTCAAAAGATTGCGTTTTATCCGGATTATTCTTTCATTTGTTTTGACACTATAGAAAACGCCAAGCTTGCCATTGACACTATACATCAGACGACTCAGATGAAAGCCAGCTTTGCAAAAGCTGAATTTGGACCATTCAATAGCACCATCACGCCATCCAATGGCCCTACAAGTTGTATAATTTCAGTATCGGAATTTCCACCAAGTTTAAATTACCAAGATTTTTGCGAAATTTTCAATTGCTTTTCGGGATGCGAAAAGGTATTATATTCGCCTGCAATCTGCTATGCCTACTACCAAGATGCTACACTAGCGACTGAGGCCCTTGAAACCATCAATGCTAAAACCAATTTGAACTTGGTGTTTGCGCTTGAGAGTACCTTTGCGTTAAATTTAGGTTACGAAGAGCCAGAGATAGAAAAAGTAGCTGAATCAAGTATTCAATGTTAACCACAGGGACCGAAAATACTTTTGATAGCATTCCTTACCCAGTACAGTCATCGCCATTTTATCCAAAATTAAAAGAGCCAAATTTCTTTGCGGCTCCAGCAGCAGAGAATCTGTTTCCATTCTACAGTGACACCGCGGAAAAGTTTCCATTTTTTAATGAATCAATACCTGGCTCACCATCGAAACTTGAAATGCCAGAAAAGATCGAGACCCCCATGAATGAACAAGAGGATATTGCCAGCCAAGTACAGTCTGCCAAAGATTTGCTGGATAAGCTACTTTTAAAAGTTGATAAAAGCACGAGGGACATTGCATGCCAAACAGAACCAATGTTCAATGAGTACAAGCACTCTTATGAACTACTAAAGAAAGAAAATGACGATTTGAGAGCGGAAATGATTCGCAGGGATATGGAACATGATCGGCTGGGAATGCTACAAGGAATATTGGACATGTGCGAATAAAGTACATTTTTATTGATCCCTACCATAGTTCCCGGTGGTATTTTCCTTCCTTTACCAAATTGTTTACAAATTCAATTGCTTCCATCATTGAACATGAATTCTTGTCCATGTAGTATTTTACTAGTGCATCATGGACCCCCTTACCCATTGGTGCAGAGCCGCACACATAGATGATTGAATCCAAAAGGTCTAGAGATGGTATAGCATCCTGGACATACTTGAATTCACTCTCTATTCTTGAAAAACATTCAATCAGAGTCTTGTTTGCACATAATTGTGGCAGATCATATATTCCATCTTTGTGATTTCTATGGCCATAAACCACTACCACATTACTATAATTTTCTAAATCCTGCAGGAACCCAACAAAAGGTGCTATGCCAGTTCCGTTTGCAATTAAAACGAGTCTCTTTTCATTTAACGGAACTAGGTTGAATGGAATTGGTGCTGCCCTTGGAAATACTGTTACATAGTCGCCAATTTCTTTACTATTCAGGTAGCTAGTGCAGATACCCAAATATTTCTTTTCTTCATTTTCTACCAAGTTGAATGCAAACGCGATTTCGCCTTTACCAGTCTTAAATGGCGATTCAGAAATGGAATAGAAGCGAGGTTTCAATGCAGGCAAGTGCTGCAAGATTACATTCAACGGAGGCTTGCATTCAGGAACAAGATTGAGAATATCCAACAGGCTAGGGAACAGGGTACGGAATTCCTTATAAAGAGCAGACCCTAAATTAGCTAAAGGTACCCATGGTACTGGATAAATAATACAGCTGCTTCTTTTCTGTTTGGTTGCTGGTGTACTCTGCCAAGACTCTGAAGAAGGCTTTCTTTGGGAAATCAAAAAAGTCCACTCCTAGTAGGAACTCTGAAACTAGCTTGGTTCCATTCAAGTGGCCCTCTTTTGAATTGGTTGAAATTTTGCGGTCCTTGTAATCCAATCTTTGCATTATTCTTTCCACCAACACTTTTGGATTTGGACATTTGATTCCAAAGGAATCTCCGGGTTTCGGATTCCATTCCAAATCAGTCAGATCAAGTTTAATTTCCAGAATCTTTGAATTCAACTCTTTCTTTCCGACAATCTTTGCTTTGAAATCTTGGTTTAGGGAGAGATTGCTCAAATCAAAATCCTCTTCCTCTGTGATTTGTAGAGATGTTTCTGGTAATTTTGGAATCCCTTTTAACTGTGAGACGTTGTCCAATCCAAAATTTAAATTCAATTTTCTATCTAGGCAATCCTCCCACTTCATTTTTTCAAGGCAAAAAATTCAAAGCCACAGGTAGTTATTTGCACCACTGAAATTCATATCGTATAGGTACACATTAATATCGTGCTGGTTTATATTTGGGAATGTCGACAAGAACGTCTCGAAAAATTTCTAACTTGTAATGCAAAGACCGCGTCCTCAAACATCAAAACCTACATATAAACAGCCATCAAATGACACATTTCCTTTCGCTTCAGTGTTGGGATTCTCGTACTTGGAAAAAGTAGTTGAACAAGAAAGGAGAAAGGAAGAACAAGTTAAAAAGGAAAGGAAACCAATCCGGCCAGCAACAGCGAGAGTTGATTCCAAACCCAGACCTAATCCAACTCCAATATCACCGCAAGACGTAGTGATACACGTATTTGACGAACAACGGAATGTGAAGCGTGATTTCTATTGCAAGAAGCAGATGCTGATATCCCAAATGAGATATTTTGATACCGTGTTGCAAGAAGATTCAAATTCATTGTTTTATGACATCGATGTTCATTCAGATATTCAAGTATTTGAATGGTTGATGGATTTTTGTTTGAAACAGGAAATCAAATTAGAAAACCATACAGTGATAAGTATTCTCATCAGTTCAAACTTTTTGCAGATGGCACAGCTGGAGGAGATGTGTTTACGATATACTTATGAGAATATCAACTCCATCATTACTGGTACATTTTATTGACCTAGTCCCAATAGATTTTAGCTGTATAAATTCACAAATACTGGCAAAGTTGGTTTATTATTTTACTCCAAATGATATCGCGGAAATAGTAGATCCCAAGGACAAGATAAAGAGCCAGCTGTACTTTAACAAACTTTTAGAAATTGTGCAGGATGGTGAGAAACCAAAGATATTCGGCTGTCAAAAGTGTAATAAAGTATTCAGCAACAAGAAAATGGCTTGTGAACGTCAGACACCTACTATAGACAAATTTGGCAATATATCTAGACATCATACTGTAGACGAAACGTTTGACATCAACGAGTGGATTGTCGCCATATTTCAATCTTGTAGCGACTGGGAAACTTGCTTTTGGAGGGTGTGGGGACACTTGCATTACCTGGAATGTATCGAGTGCAAGCAGCAATTTGCGTGTAGTGACTACTACAACTGCTGCAAGCATCCGCTTCCAACTACAGCCTCTGATAATGGAATATGTAGACAATGCGAAAGACTGATTGCTCCGTTTTCTCCTTTTGAATTAGCTTTTGTAAGTGTTTGCTAAAAAGGGTTGTATACATGAAGCGCATAATCCGTCCTTTACGTTTCATCAAGATATTCTGCAGCTGTTTGAAAAGTACAAGAATTTTATAGTTGCACCCATGAAAACACCTTATCAATGTACTCATATTGAGAATACGGACAGCATTGCTGATCAAGACTATTTTAAAATGTGGGGAGTTGGGTCTACCAGGAGTGACCCACCAGTCAAAATAGATGTAAACAAGAGAGCGTATCAACTACGCGATGACGGTAAGTTTGTGTTAATTAGATAACTTCAAGATGGCCGAATGGATAAAAGAGTTGATTGCAATACAAGCAAGTCAATAAAAAATACAATTTATTTAGTAGCCTTGATAGTTATATGCAGGTCTTTGATGTCTGGAATAGTCAGAATTTTGTCTGGAATAATCTGTTCTGGCTGACCGCTCAGTTTTTATTGTGCCAATAGCACTTGGTGCATAGCCAGATGGTGCATAACCTTGTGTATAATACTGTTGCTGAGGATAATTTGGAGCTTCATAATACTGTGGCTGCTGTTCGTTCATGTAATCCTCTAATTTAGGAACGTTTGTGTTTGGGGCGACAGCTGCCTCTGGCTTTCCTTTGTTTGGATTCATACGATCTCTGAAATTATCCGACTTTTTTAATGACGTTTTCCTAAAGATATAAATTCCAATAACAGATACAATGATTGCACCACCAACAACTGCCAAGGTACTTATCGTGGCGGTTTTTGCAGCAGAGGAAGTTGAAGATGAAGAAGTTTGAACTTTTGCTGCATCTGGAGTGGGGGATTGAGTGGGTGCGGTAGGGCTTTGAACAGCCTGTGATGTAGCTGGTTTCTGGTCAACTGAACTTTGAACAGCAATAGGCACGGATGTCTGCTTGGCTGGCGCTTTGGTTGGTTGGGCTTGAGTTGTTGCTGGAGGCTGGTCAACGGTAGAGTTTCCTGAATCAACAGTGTTGGAACCAGCGTTTCCACCGGTATTACCTGAACCGTTTGAGGTTCCTTTTCCAGTTACTGTGTTTCCTATAGTTCCGATCGTGTTGGAAATAGTATTATCGATCCCATTAGAAGTGGAATCAGTTCCAGTACCGCTGTTAGTGTTTGAACCACCATTTGAAGTCTGAGAGTTGGAAGTCTGAGAATTGGAAGTCTGAGAGTTGGTATTGCCAAGAATTCCAAGTGGGTCAAGCTGACGTTTATGTAAGGCAGCAGCAAATGCTAATTGTACAAATAATAATACAGACAATCGCATTGGGATTTACAGGGAGAAATTTGGTGGTGTTTTAGTTTTATTTTGAATGTTGAGCCAATGGCGCCATGTATCAGCCCAACAAGAAAACTCCGAATTGGATGAACAATCAAAAGAGAATTGAAAGGAAAGTATTGGCAGAGTAATTTTGTTGCATTTATTAAAGCCGTTTTCATCTAGGTTTCTGTGTTTAGTATGAGTGTCCGTATTTTGCTTTGCCACCCAGAAACAGTCTGTACGGTGGGGTGGGCGGCAAAAGTACCTGTAATTTCATTGAGGGCATGACGACTACAAGGGATGGATTACGATTTCCTTTCACTGGTTTCATCTCTTATGATTCAAATCTCATTATTACAAAAGCAGGATGAAATACCAAACCCTATATTAAAAGTATAACATTGAATTTTTGTCTCCTTTTGGAGCCAAGTGGTTTGCTGATCCTACTTCCGATGCATCATTTAGTGTACTTGTAGAACCACTTCCAGACATCATGCTATTCTGAGAACTGTACTTGTTTTGTGATACAGTTTTAAGCACGTTCGATACTCTGTCGCACAGCACTGCGTGAGTAATGAGGCACAACCACAAATAGGCAGATGTATTATTGTAGTCCAAGTCACTATAGACTACGTTGGTGTTGTATCTAAGGTAAGAAATTGTGTAGTAAGAGGCGAAAATAATGAACTGGATCACAATGAACCAAATCAAACGCGGATCCACCTTGTGCATCTTGACAAGAGTTTTCCAATAAGTGGAAGACTTTGAGTGCATAGCCAAGATTTTGAAAGCAACAAATATTGGGATTGTGCAATTCCAAATCAAGACCACTAGTATCCAATAAACGTTCAATGAGTTCCAGCTTTGAAGCGCAACATAGGAATCGGCATTGAGAACAATAGGAGATGAGCCACCAGAAAACAGATACGAAGAAGAGTATTTGCCTCCAAATAAGGCAAGATGCAAAGAGATTAAAACAGCTGGAACCACAATCTTGAGCCATTTTTCTGGGAATACGATGAATAGAACAGCAGATGAAACAATGGTTGACATTAGCGTGGCCAAACCAAGAGAAATTGCCGTGAATTCATCAAAAATAGCAAGCTGCTGGTTATCATTAAAAGTGATACACCAATAGCATACTTCAAGGACAATCCAAACCAACCAGCAAAGCTGCCCAGCAAAGGTTAATATCGCCCAAATGCTGATATTCTTTCCCTTCAATTCAATAATGTAATTGACAGGGAGGTATACTGCCAAACCGATAGATAAAATGAAACATATTAAGGCAACGAAATCAGATGGGCGGTTGAAATAAGGAACGATTGCTACTGGTGGGACATAAGTTTGCCAGATAAAGTTCATGTTTCCGTTGAGAGACCCAAATTGACCATAAATGTTGCCTAATGCTACACTGGTATAATTTGAAGTGGTTGATGTTAGCGAAATGACTTCAGGCGTGCCTTGGCAATTTGGGGAACTATAGACTGACAATCCAGCACTAGAGCAGGTAAATATACCATCTATGCAGTTACCATTTGGTGCAAGGTATGCGGAATCGTACCCCAAGAGAGAGGAATTATCAGCTGCATGCAGTTGACAAAAGTTGAGATTATTGGCACTTGCAGGGATATTGTCTTGAAAGCTGCCTTGATAAGGATATGCAAAGCCACTGTAGTATGGTGAGGCATCTTTTGTTAATACAGTTGTGCAGCAAATACCAGTGGCTTGGTTACCTGCATTACCACAATCAGCCATGGTATAAGTAGCATACAAATATTGAGTAAAAGTAGACAAGGTAACGGAACCTATTTGAGTGTAGTTGTAGCTATCTGGGATTGTCTGCCCATAAATGGCTTCTGGTTGTCCACCACAGTTACCTGTACGGTATTCAGCAGTGATAAGGTTAATTGCCGCGACTTGATTAATAACCAGATATAAGAGCGTTTGTCTAGCCATTGTAGTATGATTTGTTTACTGTTCTTTTAAAGTACCAAAATCCCGGGGTGGATCAAATTTTAACGTGGATTAGAGGGTTGATTTCCCACATCTTTGTTCCTCCATTGTCTCCACTCTTTCTCGGAATTTAACTCACTATAATCCATACTACTATGTAATAGAATGGATAATTGAACTCATTTGGGTGTTAGGCTCCTTTTATTTCTTTCGATAACTATATCTACTCACGGCCAGCCTGTCATTCCCGTTCGACAGCTACCTTGCATTTCCTTGCTGCAACAATGTACTATCAAAGATTAGGAGGCAGATTCCCTTTCACTGATGGCGAAGTAGCGGAGACCGAGGACCAACGTTTTTAAGGACTCTGAGTTGCCAAAAACGTACCGAGAGAATGCCAGTGCCTTTAATCCCACACTCGACAATGCACATTTTTAAGAAAAGATTTATAGTCTAATTAAAATTGGCTACTGATTCACCTGTCTTTAAATTCTGCTACATATCTTATTAAAACGTTGGTTCCAAATTGGTAGGTCCCAGAATACGGTGTGACCACGTTGACATTTAAAGAAGGAAAGTGACAAAAATCTTGCGTTACAATAGAATGAAGTACACTCTTGCAACCGCATTAGCAGCAGTAGTATCAGCACAGTTGACTCAAACCGATTTCAATTTCAAGACCAATCCGCAAATCGATGCGGCAATTTTGGACAGTTCCAACGTTCCATTTTCCAACCATTCCGCTTCATTTCCATTTGGCTCCTATGTAATCCAAAACTTGAATTTTACTCTTGTCAAACCGGTTTTCGACTTTGTCAATGCAACTGTTGGAGGATTGAAATCCAGAGGTGAAGCTCACATCACTGTCATCCAACCACCTGAATTTGACGATACTATTAAAGGATTTTTGACTATGGACCAAATCAACAAGATTGTTTTGGATAACAACTTGCAATCAACTCCATTCAAAATCGTTTGTCTTGCTCATTCATCCCAAATCGACGATTTGGCTGTTGGAGTGCGTCACAACGTCTACAACTTGATTGTAGAATCCCCAGGATTAGTACAAATCCGTAGAAAGGTATTTGATGCCTTTGTTGCTGCTGGTGGTGACCCATCCAACTTTAACCCTGACGATTTCCTTCCTCACATTACTGTCGGGTATGACGAAAAGGACTGGTTCGAAGCTGACAATGTCTACAAGACCAAACACACTTGTATCAAAGACATTGATATTATTGGAGGAAAGAACCCTTCATTGACTCCTTTGGATGAATATGTTGAAGCTTTCCCTACCAAAGTCGCTGGTACTCCATTCAAAATCAGCAAAAAGGTATTGGATGCTTCCAACGTCCCATTCACCGCTTACAATGACACCTTGGTCCAAACACTTGACAAATCTCTTCTTGCTCCAGTATTTGCTCAGTTAAACGCATCTGTTAGTGGCTTGAAACCAGTATCTAGTGCTGTCATTCCAATCTTCTCATCTTTCGAATTCATCCATGGGTTAAACTATGTCTTGTCCATTGATAAAATCAATGAAATCGCAAAGAAAATGAACATTCAATCTGCCAAATTTGAAATTGCCTGTGTTGCTAAACAAACTGGATCCACCAATACTGGAAAAGCTCCATTTGGCACTCCAAGACACTCTGTTTATGATATTTTGGTTAAATCCGATGATTTGCTCAACATTAGAAAAGCTGTTTATGATGCTTACTTGGCTGCTGGTGGTGCTCCTTCCAACTTTAACCCAGACGACTTTTTGCCATTCATTAACGTTGCTTTCGACTCTGACCTTGGAGATTTGTTGGAAAGAGATTTAGTATTCAAGCACTACAAGACTTGCATTGCTCCAGTAGAGTTAGTCGATGATTCTGTACCCCAACCATCTGGCGCTGTATCTACAGTTCCATGTACCACCACTTTAGTTCCACAACCAAAAGCCACTGGTTACGCAAATGGGTATCCTGCTCCAACTACTACTCCATATGGGTCAAAACCAGTCTACGCTTCAGCAGTTTCCTCTTCTGTTTCTGTCCTTGCGGCAATGGCAATGGTATTTGCTCTTTAAATAAATTAACATTGGGTTATTCAATTATCTTTGTTCAAAATTTGAGCTTTAATTACAAACATGATTGAGAGAACTGTACTTTCTATTTTGGGGTCGAGGCTCAATCAATGTCCAGCTGTGACCACCGACACAGTACAAACCAAAACGCAACCATTTGCACTACTGAAATACGAAAAGAAAGTCTGATATAGTTGAATTATCATTCGCTTTGTTATCCGAATAATGCTTGGAACAACAGTTGTAGACGTTAGATTTTTGCAATTTATCTTGTTTGTACAAATCACAACGTGGTTTCCATATGAAGGAATTCAGGGTACTGACGGGGCTATAAAAGTTTCCATGAAGCACCAGATTCCAAAAGACATAGATGAAGTTTACAATCGCAACTGCCTTGGCTGCCGTAGCATCTGCACAATTAACCCAAATCAACCCAAAGTTTACCGCAAAGCCTAAGGTTAACGCAGCCCTTTTGGATTCTTCCAAAGTTCCGTTCTCCAACCATTCCGTTCCAGTTCCATTTGGGTCGTATGTTATTCAAAATTTGGACTTTACTCTTGTCAAGCCAGTTTTCGACTTTGTGAATGCAACTGTTGGAGGATTGAAATCCAGAGGTGAAGCTCACATCACTGTCATCC